>BHDV01062339.1:299490-341548 GCA_005406045.1 Adoxophyes honmai | reverse complement strand
CGCCGCGGGCGCCAGCGGCGCCGACGAGGGCGGCGGTGCTGAGCCTGAAAGAAAGAAAAGAGTTAGTTGTGTATTGTAAAGATAATAAAGTTTAGAAATTATTTGTAATCTTTATAAACATTGTTCTTTTTCGTTTGCAAAAGGAGATGATGTATTGCATGTGTACGTACATCACGCCTGTATTGCCTAATAGGGTAGGCAGAGCACACGAAATGTGACATAGAGAAAACCATGACTATTTCGAGTTTAGTGGCCACGTCAGGCATATTTTTCTAGGTATGAGTTGGCAGGTATAATAGTGACAAGCCTGTCGCCTTAAGCATACCTAAACCTTTCCGTAGTCGCCTCTTACGACATCCACGAAACAAATGAAGTGTTATTCTACCTCGACACCACACAGGACAAACTTGTGCGTCATCATATGTGCGGAAAATATCTTCCTGTGTGTATATGCACGTCCGTGACTATGTGTCCGTGACAATGTGTCCGTGACTGCGAGTCCGTGAATATGTGTCCGTACCGTCATGCTTAGGCGCCTGCGCGGGCACACTCAGCTCACTATACGGATACGCATAGCCGGTCGCCGGGAAGGCCAGAGGCTTGCGCTCCTCCGCTCCGCATCACCTCGACGATTCGGTTGGTGACGTGTGTCTATGTGTCTATAAATGTGGAAAATGCCATCCTGTGTATGTGTATATGTATCCATGGCTGTGTGTCTGTGTCCGTGACCGTGTGTCTATGTCCGTGACAATGTTTTCGTGACAATGTGTCCGTGACCGTGTGACCGTGACAATGTGACCGTGGCTTATGTGTCCGTAAATATATGACCGTGTGTATTTACCGTCGTGCTTAGGCGCCTGCGCGGGCACACTGAGCGCACTATACGGATACGCATATCCGGTCGCCGGGAAGGCCAGGGGCTTGCGCTCCTCCGCGTCGCTCCGCATCACCTCGACGATTCGGTTGGTGACGTAATCGAAGGCTGTTAGCACGCCGCCCGGGTTGCAGCCGGAGAAGCGGCGGCCGCTGTTGTTTCTGCTGAAGAAATGCTAATATTAGAAGTTATTAACGATACATTTGTTGATTATGGCAGGAAGAAATTGAACATTGTGAATAGGGTCTTTGACAACACTAAAAATAAACTTAAATCTGTGGCCATCCTAACAGATTCTAGGAAAATTAAACAAATTTCACTTTCTTTTGATCAAAATGTTATGCGTTTTTAGAGGATTTCTAATTTTCTTTAGTAATGTATCTATAAACGCTGTGTGAATTCTGTGATTTATTGATGGTATATCAGGCAGGTAAACAAAGTTGACAAAGCTTACGTGTTTAGGGTTTCATTGACAGATTGTCACGTTTGTTTACCTGCCTGTGACGTCACAGACGTCATGTGGGAAGGGTAGGGTAGAGAAGGTAGGGTAGGATAGGGCAAGTTATGGTAGGGTACGATAGGATAGGATAGGGTGGGGTGGGGTAGGATAAGGTAGGGTAGGGTAGGATACGGTAGGGTATGGTACTCATAGGGTACGGTAGGGTAGGATAGGGCTGTCTCACCTGGCTGCGTGCGTGTCAGGCGGGCTGACGGGCTCGAGGTAGGGCGCGGAATGCTTCGGCGTCTCTCTTCGCTTCCACTCGGCATCGCCCGCGGCCGCGCCGGCGTATTCCGTGCCCGCCGCGTACCGGCCACTGCTAAAAAAGAGGTTTTAGTTAGTTTACTTCTAATTAAATTAAAAGGAACTTGAAAGAAAGAAAGATCATTTATTAACACGAATAATTAATTACTTAATGCTAGGCATTGTTACAATAAAATAATTCGATTATGTGCCAAAGAGCGCCAAAACTTATCACTTTACGCCATTTTTTTTTTAATTTCCTCGTAAAGAGTAATAAAGAGTTCACAACTAGGGGGGCGTGGAGAGATGTCAAAGAGGGCGGAATACATCATCATCATCCTCATCCTCATCATCATCATCATCATCAGGCCTCCTCTCAGTATGAGAGGGCTTTGGCCTGGCATTGGGAATACATATATTAAACCTAAAATATTTTTTTTGTATAATCACGCCTATAGCCTATGTTACGGAATGGGATAGGCAGAATAAACCAACGTTTCAAGTATAATTGCAGATTTAACAAATGTCTGTAAATAAACAAGCATTTTTCGCAATAAAACGCGAGGGAAGCATGAAAATATTGTTTAAACTTCAAAGGTGACTCCATAAAAAATGTTCTAATAATGACTGAACATGAAAAACTCATGGTTTTGTCTATTTAACGTTTCGTGTGCTCTTCCTACCCCATTTAGGTATACCAGCGTAACATCAACCTATGCTACATGTGTACTAACTTATGTAGGGCTACAGAAGTCCCTCGTAATGATGTTAGAGGCCAGGTCTCCCAGCTTGATGCTAGCCGTGTGCGCGCCGGGCTCGAGCGGAGCGACCCCGCGCCCGCTCCCGCTGCCGTTCCTGAGCCCGCTACCGCGCCGGGCGAGCATTCAGGCATACAAGCTTAACATCTACCTATGCTACATGTGTACTAACTTGTGGTGATGCGGCGCGGCCGTAGGGCTACAAAAGTCTCTCGTAATGATATTAGAGGCCAGGTCTCCCAGCTTGATGCTAGCCGTGTGCCCGGGCGGCTCCTCGCGCGCCGGGCTCGAGCGGAGCGAGCCCGCGCCCGCGCCCGCTCCCGCTGCCGCTCCTGCGCCCGCCCCCGCTACCGCGCCGGGCGAGCATTCGCGGATTATCTGCAAGGGGAAAGAAATGTGAATATAGGATTAACGAGTAACGTTTTCTACAAATGTAATCGATACGTTGTATACTCCGTTGTTTTTTTTGGGTTGAGAATTTCAACGGACACAATTCGAAATTATCTCTGGAATTCATTAGTAAAACTGGAAATGATTTATGCAAATACACTTAACATTGTTTGTTATAATGTTCTTAAATCAAACATCATCATAATTTGCGCCGAAATCTTGGGATTACTCAAAAATTTATAAGGATTTGACAGTTAAAATTCTCAACCCAAAAAAAAACGGAGTATAGTAGTTAATCAAAATAGTCAATCAAAGTTAGTGCTCCAATTTTAAGTTATTGTATTATTTTATTAATATTATACTTACTTACTTACATACTTACTTATTTTATTGGCCACAAAACGTAAAATACTCATCGTTTTGTCTATGTAGCGTTTTGTGTGTTCTGCCTACCACGTTTGGGAATACAGGCGTGATTGTATGTATGTATGTACTAGCTTTCCGCCCGCGGCTCCGCCCGCGTGGATCTCGGTTATATTGCGGTATAAAGCACAACTATAAGAAAACTTCTCGTTTCAAATGACACACGGCGCCATCGATCTATCATCTATCGATCGGTTATCGATTGATATCGATCTATCATCGATCGATATCGATCTATCAAGCAAACTATATTTTTGTTTTCCCTCGGGAACATCAATTTTTTCCGGGATAAAAAGTAGCCTATGTCACTCTCCGTGCCCTAAACTATCTCTACCTAAAAAATCACGTCAATCCATCGCTCCGTTTAGCCGTGAAAGACGGACAAACAAACAAACAAACACACTTTCACATTTATATAATGGTAAGGATGTATGTATATTTTATTACATTTCAGACCCTCTGATAAGTAACTGTGTGACAGATTTGCATATATTACTTTTTCTATTTACACTCTAAAATAAGTTCAGAAGTCGATAATCAATGACTTGTATTAATGCTGGTGTGACTTAAAACCATAGAGGACAGACCCACTAGAGAAACAATGTTGGCCACCTAGGCCTGCAAAGTTAGTGGTTTGTCACTTACTAACGTCACCGTCACTGTCACAGAAACTGTACAGAGCCAATAACCGTAGAGAAAAAAGGCACTAGCGTTACGCGCGATCTTGGACCGGCCGATAAGAGCACAGCGATCGCTTCGATGGTTTGGCGGAATCGTCTCCGAACAACCAAAATGACATTAGTACTCTAGTAGTTCTGTCCTTGCTTAAAACGTAGCCGAATAGCATTGAAATTAGCATTTTTTTTTCATCTGGGTTATCCAAACTGATATAGACGTGAGTGGATCCGTTTTCACAATAGCGTGTGTGTTGTATGTGTATGTATGCCGGTCGGGGCAGATGTTTGTATGATGAATACGAATGTTTGCTTTCGAGTCTTGGGTGTTTATCAATATATAAGTAAGTTAATCTATTTTCTAGTACCCATAACACAGGCATTAAATTGCCTAATTTGGGACTTATACTCTGTTTCTTTTAAGATTTAAATTTTCAACGGAATAAAAATGTTTTTTCTCTGGAACCCAAAGGTAAAACTAGATATTATGATTAGTGCAATAACACTTATTACTGTTTGTTATAATGATTTCAATACAAACAGTATCAGTATTTGTGGTGATGCCTTGGGTTCACTTAAAAATGTGTGAGGTTTTGACAGTCAAGATTCAAATCTAAAATGAAATGGAGTATAGGTGATTGTTGTAAATATTGTTCAGTGATATTTATTGTGTGGCTCACCGGAAACCGCTGGTCTGCGCTCTGGCTGATCTGGTGCGTGATGATGGCGTCGATAAGCGAGGCGGCCGTCAGCGTGCCCTCCGCGGGCCGCGGCCGGCCGTCCGCCGCCGCCGGCGCCGGCCGCCTGAAAACCAACACTTTAGCACTTCTGCAGTACAAAATACGTATAAAAAAAAGTTAAAAAAAACTTTTAAGTAAAACGGTTTTATTTTAGTCTAATCAATGTATATAAAACCGTTTTACTTAAAAGTTTTTTTTACTTTTTTTTCGAGCTTTTAGTTTTTCTTTTAATTTGATATAGTGCACTGTATTCTCCTTGCAAAGACCTTTCAATTGATACCCATATTGATGGGGTAGATAAGAATTAGGTCATCCGCCATTTTGTAGCGGCGGCCATTTTGAATTTACAATGACAATGAATGTACATTATTGTATTGTCACCACAACTAAAAGCGCATACCGAATTTCAGATCAATCAATTGACGGAAAGAGGGTGAAATTACAATTTCTAAATTTGAACCAACAAAGACCAAAGACCAAAGAATAAAGTCTAAAACAAACGGGGTAAGCTAAGTAAAACCGTTTAAAAACCCGGCCAAATGCGAGTCGGAGAATGCAAAGGGTTCCGTACCAAAAGCACGAAAAAGAAAACGTTTTTTTCTATGGGAGCCCCCTGAAATATTATTTTGTTTTTAGTAATTTTTGTTATAGCGGCAACAAAAAGACATCATTCGTGAAACTTTCAACTGCCTAGCTATTACGGTTCTTGAGATACAGCTCGAAAAATGGTGACCACTAAAAACAACCAAAATATCACGTATTTTCTATGGGAGCCCCCCTTCATTGTTACTATTTTGATTTTAGTATTTGTTGTTCTAGTCACAGTACAAACACATAATCCGTGAAAATTTCAATTGCCTAGCTCTTACGGTTCTTGAGATACAGCCTGGTGACAGACGAACAGACGGACAGTGAAGTCTCAGTAATAGAGTCCCTTTTTCACCCTTTGGGTACGGAACCCTAAAAATGACATACAATACCGTCGGGGGATTCTCCATAAACTAAAAACTACATAAACTAAAAGGTAGCAAACTTTGAAGAACAAAAAGTGACGTATACAATCGAGGGATTCCCCCTGTAAAATCTAAAGGGGGTCTAACTTTTAATTGCACTTATTGCCGGGAGCCGGCTGGCTGCCAATTGGGGGCGTGCCGGGAAGCGGCCGACTGCCACTCCAGGGGTCATTATTTTTTTATTTTTCTTACTCACGTGTCTTTTCTAGGGTCGAGGTGCGGAGAGGCGGGCAGCCTGTGGTGTTGTTTGTAGGGCCCCAAGAGGCGCCTGTCACCGTCCGCCGTACTGCCAGCCGCCTGCTGTGACTGTTGTTGTTGCTGCTGTTGCTGTTGCTGCTGCTGTTGCTGCTGTTGTTGCTGTTGCTGTTGTTGTGCCTGCTGTTGTTGTTGTTGCTGTTGTTGTTGCGCCTGTTGTTGTTGTTGGGCTTGTTGTTGTTGTTGTTGTTGCGCTTGTTGTTGTTGTTGCTGTTGCTGGAAAGAAAGACTGTGTGTGAATATTTCAACTATATTCTTAACTGTTATTAGCGTGAGATACTGAGATATTTTGAGATTCGGCCTTTTTCAGCGTTATTTGTTCATTACAAGAATGAGAATTTGACATTTAGGTATGATGAGCCTTTAGTAATTTGATAAATAGGGGTATTGCGAACCAAGGCATTATGAAGTTTAGTGGTTTCAAGCCTAAAGCGTTTTATGTTGGACATTTGTCGTTGTCTGTCGTCGTTACCTGCTGCAGCTGTTGCCGCTCGTGGAGCAACTGTTGCTGCTGGTGTTGCTGGTGCTGCTGGTGCTGCTCGAGCGCTATGTGTCTCTCTCGCTCGTGCATCGCTTGCAAAGCTCGCTCCCTGGAGAAACAGAGACAAAATGAGTTTTCGACAACTGCCAATAGATGTTAGGACTCTGAATTCCATGAATATGGTCAAGTAACGAATTAAGAGATATATCTGTGAAACCATTGATTTACTTTAACAAAATTACCGCCGTTTGGGCGTGAAGAACAACAATGACAAACTTTCGCATTTATACAACGTTAAGAGTAAAGCAGAAAGTGGGTTAAATGGGTCATTATAAAGAGTCTATTTACAATATTTGAAAAATTAAAAATTAAAAAAAGCCATCAACTCCTCTTATTAAGTTTGCAAACCTTTTTGAATTAAATATTGAAAATCCGTCAAAGAATACACTCTGTTAAATAATGTATGATAACGTCAGTTCTTTTCCGTGACAGCTTACTAGTGTTTATATTATCTTTCTCTTTAATAATTTACATTTTTACCCCGTTTTTTTAACATGTTGTAATATTAGTGTAATTAGATTTTGTTCGTTAATACACATGCTAGAAAATGTAATATTTATATGCATACTAATATTATAAATGGGAAAGTGTGTTTGTTTGTTTGTTTGTCCGTCTTTCACGGCTAAACGGGGCGACGGATTGACGTGATTTTTTGAGTGGAAATAGTTAAGTGACATAGGCTACTTTTGTCTCTTCATAACCCCCCCCCCCACTTCCCTAAAATACTTCTTAACGCGAGCGAAGCTGCGGGCTGGAGCTAGTATTTAATAAAAGTGTCTTCAAAACTACAAACATTACCTTTCTCTGCTCTGCATGGCTAGCTGTCTGTCTCTCTCCATCAGCTGCGCCTGCTGAACCCGTCTGTCCGATAATACTTGCTGCGAACATGAAACCATTATTTTAGTATCACGAAATACAGGTTTGGGCACGTGGAGAGAATGGATGAAGCAAGGATATGTAAGCAAATTTACAAGGGAAGTGTGCTAGGGCAAGTCGGTCGAGGGCGCCCTCGAAGAACGTATGTCGACCAGATTGGCGATGTATTAAAGGGAGGCCAAATTAAGAGTACCCGAAACCGTCGAGCGTGTATGACGAGAGTGATGAGTGTTAGAAGCGAAAGAAGTATGTCAGAATAGAAGCGAGGGGCGCTCTGTCGTCTCTGCCTACCCCGCAGGGAATAAGGCGTGACGGTTATGTATGTATGTATGTATGTATGAAATACAGGTTGGCTAGAAATTAAGAGTAACTAGTGGTCAGTATACGCATACGTAATTTTTTTTTTACACGAAAAATCAAGGAAAAAAATCTTCACAGAGGTTTTTAGACGCGTATACCCGAACACTAGTTAAAATATTTAGGAATCCTCAATAAAAAACGAATGGGGAAAATCGCGAATTAAAATTTAGCTACCAGAATATCATGATTCTTGAGGAGGTTTAAAACCAAAGCAGTGCCCTCTCACCTGGTATTGAATGTGCTGTTGGTGTTGATGCTGCTGGTGGTACTTCTGCGCCATGGCCATCTCTCGCTCCCGTTGCATTTTCTCGTGGATTCTGTAAAAGTACCAAGAATGTGAGTATTTTATTTCCGTGTAATATCGTGTAGTACTTGTGTACGTAGTACCGTGTAGTATTGCGTAGTACCGTGTAATACTGTGTAGAACCAAGTAGTATTGTGTAGTATCTTGTAATATCGTGTAGTACCGTGTAATACTGTGTAGAACCATGTAGTATTGTGTAGTATCTTGTAATATCGTGTAGTACCGTGTAATACTGTGTAGAACCACGTAGTATTGTGTAGTATCTTGTAATATCGTGTATTACCGTGTAATACTGTGTAGAACCATGTAGTAGTGTGTAGTATCTTGTAATATCGTGTAGTACCGTGTAATACTGTGTAGAACCATGTAGTATTGTGTAGTACCGTGTACAGTCGAGTTCATAAATATATAAGCAAAACTGAGGGTTCAAAAATATTTGTATACCTTTATGACATTGACAATAAGGTGCAAAAGCTTACATATTTGGCATTTGTCTGCTCATATATTTATGAACGCGACTGTAATATCGTGTAGTATCATGTAGTAGTTACCTGATGTCCTGATGCTGCGGGTGCTTGGGGTCCGGCTTGGTATCGGGCGGCGCGCCGCGCGGGACCGGTAAAGCGGGCGCCGACGCGGCCGCGTCCACTAATGATGTGAAGGCTTCGTGTCCTGCCACAGATAGAATAAGCATCATTTTTTAACCGACTTCCAGAAAAGGAGAGGTTCTCAATTCGACCAATTTTTTTTTTGTGTATGTTACTCGATATCTCGGTGACCCGTGAACCGATTTTCTATTTTTTTTTAATCTAAAGGGTATAACTTGAAATTGGTCCCATTGGCACGAAACCAGGATCTGATGATGGAATCTTGGAGAAATCGAGGGAACTCTTCAAATTTTATATGGAGGTGTACGGCGTTTTCGGTAATTTGTTGATGAAGTCAAGATTTTACATTCAGTAAACAGAAAACTTTCAAAATATTGCTAATTTTAAGTCGTTTTTTTTTTTGTTTCAAAAAAAATTTTTTTTTTTTGTAGTGTATGTTCGAAGACGTAAATTAGGTATGTAACAAACATTAAGTTTTTACAAAACAATTCGTATAATTATGCGGGTGATGCGGGTGGTGATGCGGGCTTTACACGTGTCGCTGTTAAACCAACAGAAGCGTACTTCTTGGCAATGATGGACTTTCCGAAGCGCTGGTAAACTCGAAAAGGACGTGCTAAAGTGCTCTTAGGAGCCTGTTTGGATAGATAAAGAGGGCCTGTCCACACAGAAGCGTACTTCTTTGCAAGACGTGGAAAAGTGCTCTTAGGAGTCTATTTGCATAGATAAAGATATCCTCACCAGGCGGCTGCTGATGCGGGTGATGCGGGCCTTACGGGACTTACGAAAAGGTCGCGTAAAAATCCTCTTATGAGCCTATAATTTTGAGGGCCTCTCCTCACCTGGCGGCGGCTGATGCGGGTGATGCGGGTGGTGATGCGGGTGGTGGTACACGTGACGAGTAATGACGGACGGCTGGTCGCGGCGCGGTGAATACGGCGAGGCGGGCCGCTCGCGCTCTCTCCTCGCACCGCCGTGCATTTGTTGGGACGTTATGAAGTCCGCCATGATGATTTGCCGCTGCTCGTGCCCGTAGCGGGAGAACTGGTTCTGGGGGTGAGAGGGGATGGGTATAGTGTTATGTATTGTGATATTAGATGTAATACTTCAGTCTTCAACGAACGTTATCTCTCAACTTTTAGTGCCGGCAGCGTCCGAGCTATTTTATCGTTCATTTATAAAAAAAATATGTTATCAGGCATTACAGAATATTAAAAAATATATTCCACCAGTAAAAATAGAAGAATTGAATCGGAAAGTGAAAAATAACGACTTAGTCGTACATCGACTTGGATATGCTCATAATTGACCGTAAAAATAGGGTAGTAAAAGAGGGATGCAAAGTTAACTAACAAAATTTTTTAAGTTAATTATTTTTCCAAAAACTTTAAGATGGAAAAATAAATAATATTTAATTAGACATTAAAAAAAGGCGTTTAAAAGGTAAAAGCTAGTCTTAAATAGATATTCTTTTGTTACTTACCGGCGAAAACGAAGGGGACTGCGGCCTCTGTTGATTTTGCGCGCCAGGATAATAAGCACCGCCGGGGCTTTTCCTCTTGTTGTAGAACTCATGCATCCTCTTGTCTGGTAAATGATGCGTGCCATGAACAGGGGTTCCAGCCGTGATGGACCCCGTCTTGGGGTCCGGAGGGGTCCGGCGCGGCTCGTACCGAGTTTCTAGTGGGGTGCCAAGCGTTATGGACCCCTTGGGGTTGGGTGTCGGCTTCAGCGCGGGCCGGGGTGCCGTGGTAACGGGTTTAGGCTTCGAGTTGTAGAGCGTGGGAGATTCCCGTTCAGGCGGCCGGTATGACGTGAATTCAGTGTTTCGGTACTGCGGTTGAGTTATTGATACCTGTGGATGAATGAAATGTGTTTATTACACAGGTAAACATTGGGCTAACGATATCAATACAAACAAAATCTACAATCGTGACAGCATCGACCACGCTGAAAATACCGACAATGACAAAATCTAATGTGAATGGGTCGACCCCACTGTCTATCCCGACATATACAAAATCGACAATTGTGACGGCATCAATCGCGCCAACAACGCCAAAATCGACAATCGTGACGGCGTCAATCACGCTGACAAATTCCGACAAGGACAAAAGCGACACTCGTGTTGATGGTCTCAACGATAACGCCTCCTTGTGGGCCTAAAGAAGGGGCGGTAAGAGACTCAAAAAAAATGGGGTCGTTGTGTGTTATAGTGGTTTTTTGTTAGGCAAAGTCGATCGATGTACAGTATTACCAAACAAAGAATGCTCCACGATGTACCTGCGCATTAGACCAGTTTTGTGGTGCGGGAAACTTCGATCTACCAATGATGCAAGAGATTTATTCGCGCGCTGAACACTTGCGTTATGGTTGGTTATTGATTGATGTCTCACACAGATGACTCATGACAGATGTCTAGCACCCCAGTACCAAATGCGTCGAGTAGCCGAACTAAAGTGTGTAAGCGAGAATGCATAGCATAAATTACTCGTTCGGCTACTCTAGGATATCGTTCTGCGCTTCTCGGCGTAGACGGTAACAGCCGATGTGATTTATTTTCTTGGGAATACGGTAGCTTACCGTCTTCTGTGGGTGTTGTGGCATTTCGTGCCTCGGCCGCTTTACACTGAGGTCTAGCAATGGTTCGGGCCGCTCCTGCCGCTCGGGCCGCTCGGGCCGCTCCGGCCGCTCGCGAGCGTCGCGCGGCTCGATGTGAAGGACCACCACACCCTCCTAGAAGATAAACAAATGGTTTGAATATGGCGGAGAAATGTAGAGAAGAGTTTTTGTGACACGTCTAGACTGGCAAGTAAAAAAGCCGTGGTAGCCCAGTGATTTAACCTGTGCCCTCTGAAGCAGAGAATCGTGGGTTCATATCGTACCTTTATTTATTTTCGGAATTATTGTGCGAAACTAAATTAGATATAGCCGAGATATTTGGTTAAGGAAAACATCGTGAACACATTTGGCCCGCGTGGAAACTACAGCCCCAGTGCTTTCATTCTGAGATGAGGCCTATGCCCAGCAGTGGGACGTATTTTAGATTGAGTTATTATTAGAAGAAACTGTTAAAATTTTTGCCACTATACTTACTAAACACAATCTTTGATTACAATTATTAAGATTGTTATTATAAATCGTAAATTAAATTAGTGAATGATATTTATTATGTACAGAGTTGAGTTCTTCACATCCACCCATTGAGGATAGAACCTATAGAGTACTAATGTCATCTTGGTTGTTCGGAAATTATTCCGCAAAACAATTGAAGTGATCGCTGTGCTCTTATTGGCCGGTCCAAGATCGCGCGTAACGCTAGTGCCTTTTTCTCTACGGTTATTGGCTCTGTACAGGTTCTGTGACAGTGACGGTGACGTTTAGTATGTTGAAATCAACAAACTATTTGCGGACCGGGGTTGCGAACATTGTTTCTCTATAGGTTCTATCCTCTATGCCTCCACCTAACTCTGACAGCTCGTTTCTCTCCGTTAAGAGTTCATTAACAAATAAAAAAGGATACTAACCTTAGGTGCATCAGTAGGCGCTAGAGGCGTGATGGTGGCAGGCCTTTGCGGCGAGCGCGCCGGCGCGCTCACGTGCCCGCTGCTCACCACCGACAGCGTCGCGAGGGACTCGCGCGGCGCCGCCGACACCTGACAAGTGTCAAATTATTTTATTTATGTGTTAAGACAGACAGTTGAATCACGCCTGTGCGCCAACAGGGTTGGTAGGGAATACAAGATGTTAGTAGTATCGTGTAGAATTGTGTAGAATTGTGTAGTATTGTGTAGAATTGTGTAGTATTGCATAAATTGTGCGAGCATTGCGTAGTATTGTGTAGTATTGTGTAGTATTGTGTAGTTTTGTGTACTATTTGTCAACTATCGTGTAGTACCGTGCAGTATTGTGTAGTATTGTGTAGTACCGTATAGTTTCGTTTAGTATTGTGTAATTTTGTGTAGTATTTGTCTACTGTCGTGTAGTATTGTGTAGTATCGTGAAGTTTAGTGTAGTATTGTGTAGCATCGTGCAGTATTGTGTAGTATTTGTCTACTATCGTGTAGTATTGTGTAGCATTATAGTATCGTGCAGTATCGTGTAGTATTGTGTAGCATCGTGCAGTATTGTGTAGTATTTGTCTACTGTTGTGTAGTATCTTACACCTCATCTTACCTTGGGCGGTAGCTTGGGCTGCGGCGGCGTGGGCTGGCTGTTCTTGAGCAGGCTGATCTCGATCATGTTGAGCACCACGTCGCGCACCGACAGCGCCGCGCCCGGCCCGTTGCGGAGCAGCGCCGACGCGGCCGGGGGCCCGCCCGCCGGGGCCGCTTGCTGCTACAAAATACAATCACTTTGCTAACTCCAATCTCAATGAATGTTAACCGAAAACCAGGACATAGGTTATCATTATCACTGCTGAAATTATGTGAGCTAAAAGTTAAGTTTTGAGATAGAAAAGTTAATAAAAAACCGGCCGAGTGCGAATCGAAGACGCGCTCGAATGGTTCCGTGCGAAAAAAAAATCTGTTTTGTTTGGGAGCCCCGTTTAAACAAATATTTTATTTTATGTTTATTATTTGTTGTCGTTATAGCTGCAATAAAATTTCATCATCTGTAAAAATTTCAACAATCTAACCAGCACAGTTGGTGAGATAGGGTCAGCCTGGTGATAGACGGACGAACGGACAGTGAAGTCTCAGTAATAAGTAGACCCCGCTATCGGAGGTGCAAAACGGTAGCTGTCAATTTCGTCCCATTACTAGGGAAGGGTAAAAATTTTTTTGAATGTCGATAAGTAATTATAAGTTGAGTTGGGTGTGGCAGAAGAGACATGAAAGTAGAGTAAATGCGGTTGAGATGCGTTCTTTGCGAAGAATGAGTGGTATCAAACTTACTGATAGGGTGCGTAATAGCGTGATTAGAGAGAAGTGTGGTCTGAAAGAGAGTATTATAACACGGATTGAGAAGGGTATGCTGCGTTGGTTTGGGCATGTGGAGAGAATGGATGAAGCAAGGATATGTAAGCAAATTTACAAGGGAAGTGTGTTTGGGCAAGTCGGTCGAGGGCGCCCCCGAAGAACGTATATCGACCAGATCGACGATGTACTAAAGGGAGGCCAAATTAGGAGTACCCGAAACCGTCGAGCGTGTATGACGAGAGTTATGAATGTGAGTGAAGCGAGAGAAGTATGTCAGAATAGAAGCGAATGGCGCTCTGTTGTCTCTGCCTACCCCGCAGGGAATAAGGCGTGACGGTTATGTATGTATGTATGTGTATGTAAGTAATTATAATGACAGTCTAATGGCATTTAATTTCTATTGTATAAAATATTATTAGACGAATACTCGTAAACACAGCTAAATAATCGTAGAAATGTTTGTAAGATGACATGGACTATCTATTGCCGTAAAAATAAATTATTATCAGTATAAGACTAAGTGGACAGTATTAACCTGTACTGAAATGTTTTATCTCAAGAGCGTTCATGCACTATCCTGCAACTTGAAACATAAGAAAAGTAAGATTTTTTGTTGTACTAATAACGATTTATATTTTTAATGCTAATGATTATCATAGATCCTAAAAAAACATTAAATAGTATACAAATAAACGGTACTTGTACGAAAAAAAAATGTATTGAAAAATCGAATATCGATATCGACATCACAAAATATGATATGATTACCCGTCCCTAAAATTTGACAGCTACCATTTTGCACCTCCGATAGCGGGGTCTAGTAATAAGGACCCGTTTTCACGCTCTGGGTACGGAACCTTAGACAGCACCTTAATACTTCAAAAATCATATGAAAATGAATTTATTTTCAAGGTGATGCGACGTTCATTAAGGTTAGAAAGAAACAGCAATATTTTTACGCCAAAACATGTTTGGGAGTGGAGTGTCCATACCTAATACATACTACAATATTACATAAATACATACACATTCTCACGCCTGTATTCCCAAGAGGGGTAGGCAGAGCACATGAATTCAAAAATCCAGTGCCACGTTTAGCAATTTCAGGGTAACCAGATGGTTAAACGTGATATCGCAGTGACAGGTTGCTAGCCCATCGCCCACAATACACTAACCCTTGCCCATAGTCGACTCTTACGACACCCACGGGAAGAAAGGGGGAGGTGCTATTCTAACCCGGCACCACACGGGCTGCCTACAATATAAACAAAATCAGCAAAACACTAACCTTAGCACTGGGTGCTTCATTCTCCTCGTCCGCCGTTTCCGTCGCCGACGAGTCGTACTCGTCCCTTCTCGGGTGCCTTGGCGGCGCGGGCTCCGGCGGCGGCGGAGGCCTAGGGCTCTCCGCACTAGCCGTATCCGTGTCCCCAGAACTCAAGACACTATCATCACTATCACTGCCTTTAGGCGGCGGTCTTTCCGCCACAAGAGTGTCCAACTGGAGTTTTTTCCTATACGTGAAGTAGAAAGCTTTGTAGCTAGCTGGGGTTTTGGTTGTCCCGGCAGCCATTTTGTCCCAGGATGTCCCGTGTTCCCGGAGGAGGGTGCGGAAGCGGGAGGCTTCTTCTTCGGTTGGGTCCGGGGTTGGGCCGGGCTCGCCGACTGTCTCGAGCCACCGGGTTATCCGCTTGAAGCAGCCCAGGCAGCATTTGCTGAGGTCGCTTGGTATGTCTGTTGGAGTATGGTGGGTTAGGGATTTATAAATACTAGTACAGTTTTTTTGTATGGAAATTTTGTAGTTTTTCTTACTTAAAATTGGGAGCACTATCGGTATAATAATGAAAAGTGTGCATACACTATTAAAGAGCGTCGCGTATCTGGTAAAGTAAAATTAGTGTGATAAAATTGGACTTTTTTTTCTACCATGATTTTTATCTAGTAAAGTTTTGGATAACGATCGCGCAATTTCAGTTCATTAATGAGAATTCGTTTTTTTTTAGCAATTACTTATGTTATGATATTTTCTGTAATTTTTATTTTATTCCTAGTTAGAATCGGGAGCTCTTTTCGAAGATGTAGTGACATTCACATTCACTTGGACTCCAAAAAACTCCTCAACGAATTATCTAAAAGGAACACCCTCCTGCGCAAAAGCCGTCATCTCCCTGGTATTCCTGGTATCCTGGTATCGACGAGCATACTCACGGCATTCATCCATGAGGGGCTTCTTGGTCTCGAGCGAGAGGTCATGCCACTTGGGCGGCAAGTGGCGCAGCCGTTTCGCCCGGACCTTGGGCCCCGGACACGTCGGCACCGGACACCAGGTGTATCTGCAATGGAGATGGCAATTTAGCATACAAGACAATTCACACACCGTCACGCCTCTCTGTTGACAGAGTTGGCAAGGACTTTTGTTCCAGTTGCTACGATCCTGTAATTCGTCTTACTGCTTCATCCACGTCGGGATGTCCAATTATTGATATTCCAAATCCATCTCCACTCTAAGTGGGTGTTTAACTTGCAAGGGACTAACTGCGAGTGACAGTTTGATCCAAAATATTTCAAAATCGAATGAGGGCGCCACTTTTTTTATGGTGGCCATAGCTATCCTTCCTATCGTCGAATCGGCATAATGCTGCAAGCTGAACCGAATCAGCAGTTCGTCTTTACACCACAGAAGACCAGTTTAAATCGTCCATTCGGCAGTCTAGTTGAAATCATGGCGTCAACTGGGACTTACCTCATGTGCGCCCAATAGACCTTCCCTAGTTCCATTCGCCGGTCTTAGACTTTCCGTAAACGCATCAATGAATTGCTGCGTTTGGAGTCTCTCTCCTAAACTCGAAAACCAGCGCCTGTGACGCCAGAACTTAGATCACTGTAAATCTCACCCTTTAATCCGTAGTCTTCCGGAACTGTCACCAGGATCCTTGTCGCCAGTCGCCCCGCCAGCTTAGACTCACCGTGTACTGACGCACCTTGTGTGGCAGGCTTCGCAGACCCTGCTGCCTACAGCGTCTTCCCTCAATCCGTAGACCTATGCACTCAATGCAGACTTTCAACTCTTGGAACTTACCGCATGCGCCAACAATAGACTCTCCTTTTCCCTGCTCACTAAGTACCTTCGACATCACATGACGCCAGCTCGATTCATCGTCCCTAGAGTCTCTCCTCATTCAGAAAACCATCGCCTGTGATCCCAGAACTTGGAGCCTATGGTCACAGCATCTGTAAGTCTCACCATAATCCATGGTCTTTCCCAGACCATTCCACGCTCCGCAGACTCCCAACTCTTGGGACATGGACACAATGGACTCCTCTTTCGCCTGTTGCCTAAGTACCTTCCACTTCATATGTCACCAGCTCAATTCGTCAGCTCTAGAGTCTGTCCTAAGCCCGAAAACTAGGGCATGTGATGCTACAACTTGGAGCATACGGTCTCAGCACCTGTAAGTCTCACCCTTCCATCCGTAGTCCTTCGGAGCTGCCTCACGCACGTCACCCGCCAGCCTAGACTCACCGTGTGCTGACGCACCTCGTGTGGCAGGCTTCGCAGACCCTGCTGCCTACAGCGTCCTCCCTCAGCCCGTAGACCTGCGCCCGCGCGGCCGACACCCAGCGCTTGGCGTTGGGCCCGTTGCAGACGGCGCACGGCGCGCTCGCCGCCGTCGTCACGGTAGCTGTGGACGCGACAGGCGTCACCGGCGTGCTGATCCGCTCGATGACGGCTGTGGGCAATGGAGATTTTGTCGTCAGCGATGGCGAGCAAATTTCAAGGACATTTCGCCTGTGACAGTGTAAAAATGCAGGGATAATAGTCTGCCAGAAAATGGCTGAAGACGGTAGCTGGGTACCGTTTGTTGGCAGTCAAAATAAGGCATAAACCTAAAGTCAGTAAAGAATCTTCCAATAGTGAAAGGCGTGAGAAATCGGACGAAAGGGACGAAATTTTGATACTACAAGAGTTTTTCCCTGTTGAGAATTAGGAGCATAATCGACTGCAGTAGTTTAAAAATTGTCCCACTCTAAAATGTCACTTTTGGGACACAAATCCGATCAGGAAAAAATACGTACGATTTATTCTAAACGCCATCACGACAATAATTTCCAAAAATGTTACTTCAAGCTAACCATTAAAACATTCCCGCATATTTCTAACTCGGCATCAAACTGCAACTGCACCAAAACTTTATAAATCCTGACTCCCCAAACGCTCAAGAACAGTCAAAACCGACCCGCGGCTGCAGCAAAAACGTAACAGCTACACAGTAATCCGCTCACCCGGGCAGACAGGGCATGCAATATTCAGCGGCGCTACGGGCGTCAATTTGCAAGGCAGACCGGATTACCAGATTAGTGCCTCATCATTTATACCGATAATACGGAATTATTCACGCCACTGTTTTAAAAACTAGCTCGTAAAAGGGATGTCTTGAATAAACAGGGTGTTAGCGCATCGTGAGTAAGTAAGGGGTCATTTCCTATATCGTACCTATGGTGCTATAACGTCACTTAAGCAATTTTTGTCAAAATTTATCAGGTATGAGGAAACATAAATAACGTCTTTATGTATGTTTATTAAACTCACTTTTTTTTGACAAAAATGCAAGTAACGTTATTGCACCGTAGGTACGATGTATTCAACACCATAACACGTTGGTAGGAATAGTGGCAGGTTGCTAACCTGTCGCCTAAAATATACCTTAACCTAATTCCTTAGTCGCCTCTTACGACATCCTCAAAAGAAACGGAGAGGTGTTATTCTTACTCCGGCACCACACGTATTTTAGACAAAAACATACATACATACATACATATTCTCACTCCTGTATTCCCAAGAGGGGTAGGCAGAGCACATGAATTCAATAATCCAGTGCCACGTTTAGCAATTTCAGGGTAATCAGATGGTTGTAACCGTGATATTGCAGTGACAGGTTGGTAGCCCATCGCCCACAATACACTAACCCTTTCCCAAAGTCGCCTCTTACGACACCCACGGGACGAAAGGGGGAGGTGCTATTCTAACCCGGCACCACACGGGGCATAACATAGCCTAGACAAAAAATAGCCTAATAATGAATTTGTTAACCAAAATCTCATACTCAAGGACGGCGTGTTTTCGCCGCGAAGTGTAAATCAACCTGTCAGTTTGCACAGCTTCAATTAGACGGTGTACTCATAGGAGATCAAGCGGATTCGCTAATTGAGGCATTCCTTTGTTAGCATAGATCAGGGGTCGGGAACTCGCGGCGTACCTCCTTTCATACATACACACAATCACGCCTGTATTCTTGGGGTAGGCAGAACACACGGAACCTGACACAGGGAAAGCCATGACCATTACACGCTTAAAAAAATCAGAGGTTCGAATCCCAGGCTCGCACCTTTGATTTTTTCAGAATTAATGTGCTAATTCGTATTAGATATTTACCACGAGCTATTCGGTGAAGGGTAACATCGTGAAGGAAACCTGCACACACCGACGAAGTAATTCAAGTGTGTAAAGTTCCCAATCCGCACTGGGCCTGCGTGAGAGCTATGGCCCCAGCCCTCTCATAGAGGTGGCCTGTGCTCAGCAGTGAAACGGAATTAGGCTGGAATATTATTATTATACCTAACATCTATCATAAGTATTGCCGTACGGTACTTTCGACGTCAGTATAACACCAGCAAAGCGTTGCCGTACGCTACTTTCGACGTCGGTATCACAACACCAACAAAGCGTTAACATAGTTAGTCTAACTGCATAATGAACCGAGCTGTCCGGGCGCTGCAATCCGTGCAGTTTAACGCTAAACTTCGGTTTACTCTGTACGTTTGCACGGTTAAAAGCGGGAACCACCAATTATAAATGCTGAGATAGCATTTTCCTAGTTCTGGGAGCCATTAAGCTGCCATTTATTTTTGAAGTGTGGTTTAAACTGTTTTATTTAATCGTATGTACGTATATCATGTATGTATTCCCAAATGGGTTAGGCAGAGAAACGCTAATACTAAACCATGACTATTTCACTATTCAAAGCCACTTATAGCAAGTTTGAAAACCGATGGAATACATACATACATATATTATCACGCCTGTATTCCCAATATCACGCAATATCACGTTTAACCATCTAGTTACCTTGAATTTGCTAAACGTGGCACTGGATTTTTGAATTACAGTGCTCTGCCTACGCCTTATGGGAATAAAGGCGTGAGAATATGTATGTATGTATGTATTCCCAAGAGGGGTATGCAGAGAACATGAATTCAAAAATACAGGGTAATCAGATGGTTAAACGTGATGAAACATATGGAAGAGGTAGTATAATAGAGACAGGTTGCTAGCCTGTCGCCTACAACATACCTAAACAATTTCCTTGGTCGCCTCTTACGACATCGAGGAAATGGAGGTGTTATTCTAGACACCACACGAGTAGATACGGGTAAATAGGTGTAGATATATTTTAGACGACAGGCTAGCAGCTTGTCACTATTATACCTGCCAACTTGAAACCATATAATTTTAAACAAAAAAAAACCGACTTCAAATTAGCAATATTTTGAAAGTATTCTGTTTACTGAATGTAAAATCTTGACTTCATCAACAAATTACCGAAAACGCCGTACATCTCCATATAAAATTTGAAGAGTTCCCTCGATTTCTCCAAGATTCCATCATCAGATCCTGGTTTCGAGCCAATGGGACCAATTTCGAGTTATACACTTTCGATTAAAAAAAAATTTTGAAAATCGGTCCAAGGGTTTTCGAGATATCGAGTAACATACACACAAAAAAAAAAATTAGGTCGAATTGAGAACCTCCTCCTTTTTGAAGTCGGTTAAAAAATGATGTCAGAAGTGGCCACTTTGTCTATGTACCCTTTCGTGTGCTTCAATTGGGGATACAAGCGTGATGTATGTATGTATGTACAATTTTGTGTCGCAATCACTGATGTACAGTAAAACTGTACCCGCCAAGGACTTTGACGACAAATTATTCAAACAGCGTCTATTCCTTCAACAATCTGTTCATATTTGCGGAGGGAAATTGACTTTCCTGCTGCTAGGGTTGTCAGGAACGTGCCTTTAGATATATAGGGTACGTTTCACTACAAGCCCACAACTATTTTAACAACCTCTGTATCGTTATCGTTCCACTTAAAGCCTGTGGTCGTCGCGAACGATAGTTCGGCGTCATAGTACCACGCCCATTAAGTATTGGTCGGAGTGGGCTTTCACTGGAACGTAGCGGGAATTTGAAAAAAATACATACACATACATACATATTCTCACGCCTGTTTTCCCAAGAGGGGTAGGCAGAGCACATAAATTCAAAAATCCAATGCCACGTTCAGCAATTTCAGGGTAAACAGCTGGTTAAACGTGACTTTGCAGTGACAGGTTGCTAGCCCATCGCCCACAATACACTAACCCTTTCCCAGAGTCGACTCTTACGACACCCACGGGAAGAAAGGGGGATTGCTATTCTAATCCGGCACCACAATTATTTATTTTTGACAAGAAATGACTTTGTGACTCTGCCAGCGCGTTTGTGCGTTGCCAGCTCATCCTAAGACATTGCGTTACTGGTGAACCAATATTAATTTAATTAGTTTGTATGAAAAGTAAAAAAAAGTTAAAAGTCATATTTCGGCCTATATTCATATAACGTTTTTTAATCGTTATGACCTCAGCTATACGCTGGTGAAGTATGCGGTTTCCTCCTGAAGCTCCCTGTATGGCAACTCTCGTACGGCAATAATCCCGGAGAACATTTGGCGTGTAGCAACCCTGAGCGGCCCAGGGGGCGTCGCGCGTTTGCCGCGCGGCGGAGCGCGACGTTTTAACGAGCGGCGCGCAAACAGAGACATCTTGCGGATAAACCGCTGTGCGGGTAATTTGGTAATTACCAGTGCCGAACCTGAACTAGGGGTGATTCTGGTTACCCAGGAATGGGGTAAAATAGTAGAATCGGTGGTTTCGTAAGTGGTTACTAAGGAATAGGTTTAGGTTTAGATATGATTTGGGCGACAGGCTAGCAACAGTAGCAACCTATCACTGTGATACCTCTTTCGTCTATTTTAGAACCTAAAATTATGCACAGACAGAAGTGGCAACGAAACGTGAACTAATATATTCCTGTCTATGTAACATTTCGTATGCATGTATGTAATGCTTTATGTGTAATACATTTTATTAGAAAGAGACGGGCCTAAGAGAAGGGCCTGACCTAGCCTCGTCCTGCCCAATGTCCTTTGTACAGGACAAATGTTAAAGCAAATTTGAACTTTTCTTCAACAACACATAAATTTCAAATTCGAATATTAAAATTGAACGTTGGGCAGGACGAGGCTAGGATTTTCCAATGGCAATTTCCCTTATCACCTCTTACAACATCCACGAAAGAAACGCGTCGCTATTCTAAACCGTGCACCTATTAATCATAATTACCAAGCATAATTAATCCACGCATGCAACTCCAATTAACACTTAAACGCCGGACAAAGCAACTGTTAATTGTCCAAATGGCCGGACTGATTTACAATTCCGTGTACGGCGCCCGGATTACCGTGTCCGGATTACGGGGGATAAAATGTGGGGGAATTCGGAACAAAAATGGGGGAATAATGTATGCCGGGCTGTATTGAGGTGTGAAAAATTTGGAAAAACTTGTGTGGGTAAATGGAATCGTGAAATGCGAAAGTAATGTAAAATGCTCTGAAACCTTATGCTTATTTATTACTAGCTTTCCGCCAGCGGCTTCGCCCGCATAGAATTCGGTTATATTGCGGTATAAAGCACAGAAAATTTACATGTTTATATTCGATTGCAACATTTTACCTTGTTTTAAAATGACACACAGTGCCATCTTCAATCCATCCATCAACCAAACTATATTTCTGTTTTCTCTCGGGAATATCATTTTTTTTCTGGGATAAAAGTACCATATTATTTAATCCGGACTTCTAACTTTACGACTGCAAAATTTCAAAGCAATCGGTTCAGTAGTTACGGCGTGAAAGCGGAACAAACAAACAAACAAACAAACTCACTTTCCGATTTATAATATTAGTAAGAAAGTAAGGATTTTTGTTAATTTTATCTGGGATATCAACTAATACAAAAGACTTAGATAGGTAGGTACTTAACAAAAGGACAATAACAGATATCATCAGAAATATAATTACACAAGTATTTTTTCCCGTGTAATGTCACTTTTAGAATAACACCTCTCGATTTCTTCCATGGATATCGTAAGGGGCGACTAAGGAAGTTAAGGTTTGCTTTAGGCGACAGGCTAGCAACCTGTCACTATTACACCTTCACTTAAAACCTAAAAAATATGCTAAAAACTACGAAACGTGAACTAGTTACGGTTTGGACTGCTAAATAAAAAGAGAAAATAGCGCGCCATCAGTTGTAAGTATATAAAGTGTCAACCCAATAGAAACTTCACACACACACACACACACACACACACACACACACACACACACACACACGTGAACTATAACTATCACAAGAACTTAAACAAAACCGATTTCTGCACATGCCGTTTCAACGAAGCAGATATTGATCTATTTACTATTCAAATACACCCCAGCCGGTGTATTGACAAGCCAATATATTGTCAAAACACGCGGGGGACAATCAAGCAAATAAAAGTTGATTGTTGTCTATGCCGCGATTAAAAACGCGGGATGACAGCGTCCCACGGGGCAAGGGGGTACAGCGAGAGGGCACCAAGATACAAATGGGGTAATTTTTTTTTAACGTTTTTTAAAATTTTGTTTTATTTTTACACGTATTAAAATCAAATATCGCGTTGACCCTCGGTACGAAATCTGACCAAATAAGTAGTTACAATTAAATAAACAGAAAACCAGAGATGTTACGGAGCTTCGCCTCCGCATCCGTTAAGGCGGAACTTCCGTTTGGGTTTCTGAGAAAACACAACGAGTATTGGCTGTTTGTGAATTCGATCAATTCAGTTTTCCTTTTTTTATAAACGATCACTAGTAGCGTCGGATTTAGAATAATACGTCTCTATTTCTTCCGTGGATGTCGTAAGAGGCGACTCGGGAAATAGGATGAGTTAAGGTATATTTTAGGCGACAAGCTAGCAGCCTGTCACTATTATACCTGCCAACTCAAATCCTAAAAAATATGCTAGAAGTGACTAAAAGCACACGAAAGCTACAGACAAAACCATGACTATTTCACGCTTCGCAGCCACTACCAGCATATTTTTAGGTTCTAAATTAATTGGTACAATAGTGACAGGTTGCTATCCTGTCGCCTATCCCTTAACCTATATCCTTAGTCGAATTTTACGACATCCACAGATAAAAAAAAAAGTCTTCTAACCCGACACCACACAAACTTGAAACTATACAATAATGAAGCCTTGGTTAGATCCTGCTGAATGCCGACCATTACACAACAAGACCCGCACATCCCTAGGGACAGAGCTCCTTTTTTTCGAGACGGTTAAATAAATCCTACGCAAAGAATCGCGACACCGAATGAATATTAAACTAGAAGAGGTTTAGTATAAGTAAGTATTGGAACATCTTTTTCTTTGAGTTTAGAGCAACATCCCTTCTTTTTTTTTTGGACGTCGTAAGAGGTGACCAAGAAAATAGACGACAGGTTAGCAAACACTCACTAATTACTACATACATACATAAGTCTTGGCTGTATTTCCAAATGGGGTAGGCAGAGCATACGAAACGCTACATAGACAAAACGATGACTACCTACTTCACGTTTCGTGACATACTTTTTAGGTTTTGATTTGGCAGGTCGCTAGCCTGTCGTCTAAAATATACCTTAACCTATTTCCTTAGTCACCACCTACAACGTCCACGGAAGAAGTGGAAGGGTAGTATTCTAAGCTCAACACCACATATAATGCCGGGAGCCGGTGGGCTGCCAATTGCTGGCATGCCGGGAACCGATCCAAAGCCACTCGAAAGGTTATGATTATGAAAACGTCCCTACAATAAATCAATCGTATGTCATTCTGTCAAAATCTAAAATCTACTTGTAAACCGCAAATCGTTGCCAGTTAATCCCAGAATTCGTCTTTAAACTTGCGTTAAATGTCAGTAGCGAGACTCGAGGGACTCTCTGAGTGAATTAACTGTTTGCGAAGACTCCACTACGAGTATTTGTCTTCTGTTGAATACATTAGGTTGGAATTTTTAAAAATGTACAGCGAATTGCTGTGGTCATTGTGAGTTTGAGAGAGTTTTAGCACATAGCAAGGTCTACACGCCTGTATTCCCAAGTGGAGTAGGCAGAGCACACAAACACTACTTAGACAAAACTATGACTATTTCACGTTTCATGGCCACTTTAAAATTTTTGTTTTATGTTTTGAGTTGTCAGGTATAATAACAGGGTGTTAGACTGTCGCCTAAAATATAGATACATACATACATACATATTCTCACGCCTGTATTCCCACGAGGGGTAGGCAGAGCACATGAATTCAAAATTCCAGTGCCACGTTTAGCAAAATGAGGGTAACCAGATGGTCAAACGAGATATTGTGGTGACAGGTTGCTAGCCCATCGCCCACAATACACCAACCCTTTCCCAGAGTAGACTCTTATGACACCCACGGGAAGAAAGGGGGAGGTGCTATTCTAACCCGGCACCACACGGGTAAAAAATATACTATAAGATATTTCCTTAGTCGTCTCTTACGACGGAAGAAATGCGAGGTGTTATTCTAAACCCGACACCATGCGAATGACGCGAACAATTACTTTTATTTTCTTGTTTACTAAAGTCTCTTATATTCAATGAGATAAATGCTCTAAGGTCTAAGACAAATACTTCGATTGTCGAATTCCATGAATATTAAGTGGTTGCCAGTGATTTCCGTACAATACGAGAAATGTTCAGGATGACTGCTTTTTGCAGGAGTGTGTATGCCGAATTCCCGAAAGCTAGCATAGAGTGTGAAAGAACCTATCATTCCGCTCGCTTGCAATAAAAACCAAACAAATCTTGAGCTTATTTCACACGTCAAACACTTTAATTCTTCTCCATCCCTCATTAGATACATCCCACTGTTAATCCGCTCGACGAAGCCATCATATCCCGGCGAGTATAAAACCGGAGGCGGATCGGGCGCGATCGCAGTCGTCTAGAGCTTGCGGCGGCGGCATGTTGTCCTTATACCGCGCGTGGCTCGGCCCGAGCCCCTGCGTGGCGCGCCCGGCGCCTCCCCCGGGCGCCCACAGACCCGTACCCCGAAGGGCTAGGGCTCCATCACCGACCACACCACCTCCTGCTTCACCCTCATCCACCACGTCCAGCGAACTAGACGTCGAACGCATAGAACCTGAGGAAACCAAACGGCAATCCAACACCGTTTTGGACATCGCTTCTTGCGATGGCCCTGTCAGGTTCAGCCGTGTCCTCAACAGCGCTTGGAGAGAAACTTCACCTGAACGCAACTGGCCCTGCCGCCATAGGAAGACGCGCGCAATACAGTATTACCCGTGCAAGACTTGCGGGTCCAAATTCCCGTCGTACTACTTCGTGCATAAACACAGGAGGCGGTGTCATGCTGAGGAGGTGAACGCTGCGAACCTCGCTGGAGAACCTGAACCTTCCACTTCTGCTGGTTAATTGAGATAAACAACAGGAGATGTATGGTGTGTGAGATTTGTCTCGAATGCTCTAGCAACGTTATGTATTCCTGGTATTTTCTGATTGGAAAATTATTTCGTAAGCGAAGAACGGACGATAAACAACTGGAGATAGTGGTTAAAACCTTTCTCGAACGCTAGCAACGTTATGTATTCCTGGTATCTCAAGATTTGAAAATGATTTCGTAAGCGAACGGACAGTGAGTGCAAACTGAAGGTACACTTACGAAAAGTGTGTCAACTCGAGTTTCCGCTATTTATTTACAGTGATATTACTATAATCGTAGTGGATGTTGCATCAGTATTGTAGTGTTAATTGGAGACATATCAGTATTCGCGCGTGATGATACGAGCTTATTTTACGGACAGTAGGCTAGATTATTTTATTGTGACTGTTACGAGTAAATATATGTTTAAACGATATGCCGTTGTTTCTTTCTATCGAGCGTCATGTTTTAGTTTTGGAGAATAATTTAAAGCGTTTGCGGCGCAGCCCAAGATTCGTAGGCAATTGAAAGCGTATGTGCATTCGCAGCCCCTGAAGAAGGTTCGGCTCAATTGTTTAGATAAGTTTTGTAAAATCATTACTTCTTCGTCGAATATTTTCCAAATACCTTTTATCCCATTTTTAGTGGGGCTTATTTTCACAGTAGCATTTTATCCAAACTTGAATCAACACAGAAACCTAGGTTTAGGTCGTATTAAGTAAGTTTTTGTCAGTCTGAAGGGCCAAAAAAATAGGGCCACTGTATCTGTGTAGTTTTTCATTGCGGAAAAATACTACTTTGAAAAAAGCTTCAGCAAAAAAAAGGTGGAAAAGGCGGATGGAAATTTTACTACTAAGAAAAAAATGTGGCAGCGAATACGATAATGAGCGAAGTAGGCAACTATTTTATCTGAATCGACTGGAGTTTGGGGCGGACCGATTTACTGCACGTCCCAATACTTAATCTATCGATGTTTTATTTGACCAGGGATAGGACGACAGATAATAAATACATGGGGGGGTTGTCATACAACCTAAACCTAAACCATCGAAAGATATATTAAGACCGTCCGTTAGAAACCTGTGGCCACTAACTATTAATTTTATGACTGCCGAATACATACGGGTGAGAACAATTTTATTTTCAACCAATCTAGTCAAGAACCTGATACTTGGGATAAATCTTGCTTGTAATTAATTTAGTATCAAAATTGTTCACTAGTCGGTTTTTCATACATTTTTCTGATACTTATGTTCGTTAGCAATATGGCTGGCTACATGACGCAAGTCATTAAAAAACAACCGAAGCAACTGTCTCAAAATAAAGTCATGTAGATCTTGAATCATAGGCGTTTTAGACCTGAGTTATCTACTATCGTATACGAGTCGTACAATTATTCTAGCTTTTAAAGATATTTTAAACCTTTTAGTCGCATTATAAGAAAAGAAAGAAGTTTATGCCCCTTTATGCTTTACTCTATTTTTACAACACGTCGTATAATATTAGTGTGATGTCTGATATGATGTGATATTGGTTAGATTCGCAACTGCTCAACGCGCTATTCGAGCGCCGCGACTTAATTACTGTTTGCTTCGATATAATTAAACTCGAACGAGATTAACTAACGAATCCTTGTTCAAACGTATTAAATACGGGCGAAATATTGAGGCAAGTAACTTCCATCGGTCCACGAACTACAAATTTAAATTAATTAACTATAGAGTTGTGGACAAATTGGAGTTTTAGAAGTCGCAAGTGTAACTAATTAATAAATACGGCAGGTTTTGCTTTAGTTGGCAACTGCGAAGTGTTTTGATTAAAGATTCAGCGCTTGGACTTGGTTTTTTATTGGGGAAGGCTGCGATGTTGAATTCTTCGTAGTTTTGCATAATTAAGGTGTAAAAAATGTTGAGACGGAGTCAGTTAGTTTTCCATTACGCTTTTAATTTACGATTCGCTTTTGTGCGAAACAGAGGGTAGATAAAAGTGGGTACGTAACGTAACGCGAGTTCATAAATGTCCACATAGATAACATTTTCCTAGTGTCAAGGAGAGTGTAAAAGTTTTTTTTTATGTATATTGTGGATATTTTGTTAAAAAATCTAAAAAGAAAATACAACATTCGAATATGCCCCCAAAACGCTACTTTTGGCAATATGGCGGCTATGGCACTCAGTGACGTCAATTGCGCATAAACAACGTACGTTCCACTTAACGCTCGCGTGAAGAACCACGGCGGTTTTTAGTCACGTGACAATTGCACAAAAAAAAAAAAAAAAACATTTTTCTGAGACGAATTTGATAAAAATAAAATAATGCAATATTTTTATCGCCATACCATCCAAGAAATGAAGTCGGGCTTCTAGCCTCTAGTAACATATATTCTGAAAAGCTATTCTGACTTACTACTAGTTCTTTGTTCGGGGTAATAGCAGATTATAATAAAAAAATCGCTCCAAAAACAATATTATACGGATGCTATAAAATATATATATATTTTTATTAAGTACAGTCAAATCAGGGATCGTTACCGGTATTACTAAAAACTAAAATTGCTCCTTTAATTTGGAATTTTAACTTGGTATTCCTAGATAGTATTTAGGTAATCCTACAAAAGTACGACATTAAATTAAAAAAATCCAATAAAATACAAAAACAACTGAGATACCGAAATTAAATACCGGTATAAATGTATGAAAATAATACCGGTATTCGATCCCTGAGTCAAATACATACTGAGAGGAGGCCTATGCTCAGCAGTGCGACGTAAGAAGACTGGAAGAAGATGATGATGATGATGATGACAGTCAAATAGCCTACTGTCGGTTGTCGATTGCTTACCTGTTTCTGGCGTCGGCGGTGGTTGTGTGGGCGTAGGCGGCTGCGCCGGTTGCGGCGTAGGCGGCGCGCTGTTAGGCGGCGCAGGCGACGCGGGCGCGGGCGCGGGGGCGGGAGCGGGAGCGGGCGCGGGAGCGGGAGCGGGCGCGGAAGCGAGCGCGGGCGCGCCGCCCGTGGGAGACGGCGCTGGAGTCGGCGTCGTTGCGGGCGGACTGGATGACGTCTGTTGAAGATAGGTGAAATTAAAATCTAGATTGATATAACTTTAACTTTTCGTATGCTCCGTGTACTTATATGGAGCAGAGCTAATAAGCATACGAAAGGTTGAAACCAATTGAGAACCTTGTCGATTAAATTCTAAGTGTTGCTCGTTTGAACCCATTATGGTCGTCTTAAAAAGGAAAAGATATATCAACATACATCATCCGTGTATGGCACTTCGGGTAGGCAGAGCATACGAATCGTTGCATAGATAAACAATAACTTCCTTGTTTCGTGGCTACTTTTAGCATAATTTTTAGGTTTTCAGTTGGATGAAAAGAGTTTTTACTGAAAGGTCGTTCATTGGGGCCCATTTAATAATTACGACCCAACAGTCAGCCTTAACCCGTAGGATAATGGCCCAGCATTACTGCGACTTACGAAGTGAGCAATCATTGTTCTCTCCGTGATTGGTAATTAGTAATTACAGTGATCGACCACATGATAGTTCGTCAGCTAGTTCGCCACGGAAAACCTGAAGTTGATAATCTCCGACACTGCACCAACTCTCATGCGCTCAATGATTAGTGATCGGTGATCGGTGACTATCGCAGTGATCTCGGGTCTATCCATATCTTACCGGGACGGTCTGTTCCGCGGGCGGGTCGGCCTCCCCGCTGGGCTCGGGCGCCGGGCTGGCGGCCGGCGCGGAAGCGGACGGCGGCGATGGCGGTAACGGCCGCGTCCGGGTTAGCTCCACACTATGCTCAGTGCCTCTCAATGATCAGTCATCACCACAGTGATCTTAGTGACTCATCTGTTCATATCTTACCGAGACGATCGGGTCTGCAAGCCGGTCGGGGGCCATGGAAAAGCTGAACCTATCAATATCAATCACTGCACCAACTCTCATATTTCAGTGATTGGTGATTATGATTAGTGATCATCGCAGTGATCGATCGCGCGGTCACTCGTCTGTTAATGTCCAACAATGCACCAACCCTCATGCGCTCGGTGACTGGTAATTTCACAGTGATCAGTAACAATCACAGTGATCCCGATTTGATAATCACAGTGACCTCAGTGACTCCCCTGTCCACTTACCGGGACGGTCTGTTCCGCGGGCGGGTCGGCCTCCCCGCTGGGCTCGGGCGCCGGGCTGGCGGCCGGCGCGGGCCCCCCCGCCGCGGGCGCGGGCGCTGCCGGGGCCGACGCGGGCGGCGGCGACGGCGGTAGCGGCGGTGTGCGGGTCAGCTCCACACTGCGACAAAGAGACATAGATTAAAGCTTAGCTCAGGTACGGGAAACAGACACTTTATTTACGCGTCAGGAGACTTAGAATAGCAAGCCGCGATTCTTAAAATATCAACTACTTTACCACAGAATATACACGTATTTTCTTAAAAACATACATACATACAATCACGCCTGTATTCCCAAACGGGGTAGGCAGAGCACACAAAACGCTACATAGACAAAACGACTATTTCACGTTTCGTGGCCACATCCAGCATAATATTTTATTTTCAAGTTTTGTTAGGTTTTGAGATGGCAGGTACAATAGTGACAGGTAGCTAGCCTGTCGACTAAAATATACCTCAACCTATGTCCTTAGTCGCCTCTTACGACATCCACGGAAGAAATGGAGATGTGTTATTCTAAACCCGACACCACAAGGACACAAAATACACCCATAGTCAGTTCATGACGATTTTTCATTTAAATCTATTATTATAGATCAAGTTAAATGACACGAAATATAGGTCGCTCCGATACAGCTGGTGTGGGTGTCCATAAATTTTGATTATCATTCATTATACTGGATTGACAGTATAAGTAGTTCAGTCTGGAAGCGAAGGTTCTCAGTAATCTTGTCTTTAGAAAAACAAAACACATTCTACACTTTTTCTTTCCAAAAAATCACGAAAAAACTGTCATAACGTCACTCAACTGACGACAGAACCCCACTCGGAACCAAAGGTTACGCCTGCCTAAATGAATGATTAAGTGGGGGGAGGGAGGGCAAACTCGCTCATTGTAAACATAATTAGCTCAATCCAGCACTCTTTTAATTACCCCTTTCGCCCGGGCCTCCCCACGGGCCGTTGTTAGGCTAGTTCGATAATGGTCGAATGAGGGGGATGTACTTGCGTGCTACATTAGAATGTACATACATCACGCCTGTATTCCCAAATGGGGTAGGCAGAGCACAGAAAACGCTACTTAGACGTGTATAATTGTTTTAGGTTTTTAGTTGGCAGGTATAATAATGACAGGTTGCTTGCTTGACGCCTAAAATATATCTTGAGAAATGGACAGGTATCTAAATCCGGCAACACACGGTTTTCATCCCCTACTCAAGAAATAAAGTATAAACCAAGGATAAACGCTAGAGAGAGTAGACTCATACAAGTACTGTCGTAGTACTGTCGACTCACTCGTCAGTGTTCGTAATTTCGTCGTATAACGAACAGCTGCTGATGTCCATCAAGAGTCCGAAAAGAGATTTGGTTTACGCGGCTAAAGGAAGAATACTGGCAAATACTACTACATATGTATACAGGGTGACACAGAAGACGTAATACAAAACCATTTATTTATAGAAGTTACCTTAATACTTAAAGATCCCACCATGTCCCGTATTGTTTAACTAATTGGAAGTATCGTTTTTAATTTTTTTAATTCGTCCTGTTATTTTCTGCTCCTCATGGTTACCCTAACACAACTTGTTAAGTGTAAAAAGTTTGAAATCAGTTTCATAGTAAATACTCTTTTATCTTGGCCGGTAATTGATGAATAAAACACATTCTGACACGGTGACGTTACTTGTCATAACAAACACATCTCGAATTGCTTTCTAGTTTTTACGAGTTTCTCTCCCAAAAAATGTAACGAATTGAATAAGTTTAAGTTTAGTGTTATGTTACGATGTCTTCTGCCTATCCGTACACCCATATTAAACTGTCGGACATGGTGGCACTTTATTTTAGGTCATCGATCACGGTACAAACACAAACCCTGTTTCACCTAAGATACCCCGAGTCTCCAACTCCAACCCGGCTGTTAAACTCTACAGTCCAAAATTTGAGGAGTTTTGGTCAATTTAGAGTTCCAGTACATACTCAAAGTAGAGAAAACTACAATATTCAGACGCTATCAGAACGAGAGCACTCAGGTATTTGCAACGTTATCCAGAAGCCAGCACTAGAAAAGTGGCATCACGATTTGGGACAACTCTATTTGGCGTCTGTTAAACACCGAAGGATTTCATCACTTTCATTTCTAAAGGGTGGACGACATCGTTTTAGCAGATACCCCAGAAGGGTGCAATTTTGCCAGTGGTTGCTATCAAACCTACACCAGAACATTTTGTGGACAGATGAAGCCACTTTTAGCAGGCTAGGTTTGTTAAAATAAATATCCATAACGAGCATTGGTAGTCCGACGTAAATCCTCATCTGCTGAGATTATTTTCAAACTCGCTTTTCGTTAAATGTTTGGGCGGGAATCCTCAACGATTGTGTCATAGAGCCATATTTTATTACTTACCCTAAACTGAACCAAGTACGAAGACCTGCTAAGAAATGTACTACCAACTCTACTGCAAGTAATTCCACATCATAACATAGAAAACATGTATTTTCAACAAAACGGGGCTCCAGCTCATTTTTCTTTGCGGGTTCGAGCCTATCTCTGGACCAACAGTTTCCTGACCGCTGGATTGGACGCGGTGGTCCAGTCGCGTGGCCGCCCCGTAGCGTAGTTTTTTGTGGAGTGACATCAAAAGGCGTATAAATTTACCAACGAGGATACAACACCGTCATGCACAGAACTCCGTGAAAAAATAATACAATCTTTCGATGCCGTCAACAAAGCCAACGAGTTTGTACTCGGTAGACTGAAGTCGAATCTAAGACGACGTGGGGACTTGTGTTGCCGAGAGGGTGGTGATCACATCGAGCACCTATTTACATACATTTAAGAACTTTACACAATTTTATTATGTACTTAGTTTAAAAATAAATTTAAAAACAACTCAACTTGGCTTATTATTCAAATGAAAGCATTATTAGAAATTGCTGAAAGCACCTAGTATCGCAATTATTATTACCTGACGCTCGCTGAGTGCAGAGATAAAATAATTTTACAAGTTCATTTGACAGCTAATTACTTGCTGTAGGGTGTCCATAATTCAAGATTTAAATTATTTTTTTTGTTAGAAATTTAACAAATGTTAAGCAAGGCCAATCTTAATGATTCACTAATTGCATTACATTATTTTTCAACAACTGAGTCGGATAAGTTTGTTTTGTATTACGTCTTCTGTGTCACCCTGTATACGAAATACAATCATAAATATTCAAGAAAAACTATACCCTATTTCGTTTCTCTCCGAGTAAAATTACGTTACGTTACGTATACGTTAGCCATTGTTATGTACCAGGGTATCATAAAACCCGAGAGAGACACGATATCACTAATTACGAACCGAAAACTTCGCTAAAAACGAAAGCCAAAAACCCGTAAACCGCCCTTCAGCGAATCAACGGCGGTATTTGAACATCATTAAAATCTAGCAATTAACACAGCGCCGATTACACGGCAAACAGGGCCCAATCAAATTAACCCGGGTGCTGTTCGGGGGTCCGCGGGCAGATACAGGCTCAGAGGACTTGTTGCCATCTTTGCTCGTTTATAAAAAAAACTAGGCGCCGGTAAAACTCCTTACTAGTTCAAGCGGCACTAATAGAAGAAAAAAGAATCCCCCAAAGTCAAATAAGTTGTTAAAAAAAACTATAATGACATTGCCGGTGTTGGCTGTTTTTTGCAATTCTAATATAGGAATTTACCGCCTTTATCGAAAGTTAACAATAAATTCAATTCAGTACAAATTTTCGTTAAGTTCCCCCATAAAACTATCTAATAAACGTTTAAATTTGGTTGTTACGGCCGTCAAACTTTTTTTTTTTTTTTTTCAGTAAAAATGCGTACAAACATCACGCCTGTATTCCCAAATGGGGTGGGCAGAGTACACGAAACGCTACACAGACAAAACCATTATTATTTCTCGGTTCGTGGCCACTTTGAGCTTAATTTTTAGGTTAGAAAGTCTGTTAAACCTTTCATCAAAAAAAAAACAGTTCTGACACAACCCACACAAATACGTCGAGTTAATCTCGAAAAAGACATGAGTATATCCGTTTATTTCACTATGAGACTCACGGTAGTTTTACGTCTAACTGAAACCGTTATATTGATTTTCTCAATTTTCAAACCTTTCTATGCAGCCGAGGCAACCAAAACAACAAAACATTTTCGGCATTCCGGCAGAGCAACGTCGCAAAAAGGCATACCCAAACAGAAACGGCCGGGCCGCCTCAAAAAATATCAATCTGCCTCTGTACAGTCAGGGACATTGGATGTTTAGATCTCGACACTTCTAAAATTGGCCTTATTACTATTACCAGCCAGTTGCATGACATGAACTCAATATTGAACTTAATGGTGAAGTTTGTCCTATAATGCGAACAAATTATGAAGGCGGTCTATGTTAAACATTGAGATTCCCTGACTGTACGTACGATTGATTTAATGAATGCAATTAGAAAGATGGCGCGTTGTTTGCGTAAAAATCTAAACAAGCCGAGGGGAGCGAGCGAGCGAATGTTTGTTCTTGTTTCGCGATACCGTATCCCGTTCGTTTCTGCTGGTATGAACTGCTGATTCCAAAGTTACCGTTTTATATGTGCAAATCAATGATATAAAGACCCCGTGTGGTACCGGGTTAGAATAGCACCTCCCCCTTTCTTCCCGTGGGTGTCGTAAGAGTCGACTCTGGGAAAGGGTTAGTGTATTGTGGGCGATGGGCTAGCAACCTGTCACTGCAATAACACGTTTACCATCTGGTTACCCTGAAACTGCTAAACGTGGCACTGGATTTTTGAATTCATGTGCTCTGCCTACCCCTCTTGGGAATACAGGCGTGAGAATTTGTATGTATGTATGTAATGAATCATTACTAATGATATATCTATAGCATACATATTGCCCGTGTGGTGACTGGTTTAGAACAAAACCTCTCCATTTCTTCATAAAAGGCATCTAACGAAATAGGTTTGATATGATTTAGGCGACAGGGCAGCCACCTGCCACTATTGTACCTCACTTACAACCTTAACAACATGCCAGAAGTAGCTTCGAAACGTGAAGTAGCTCTTTCGTGTGCTCTCCCTACTCTATTTGGCAATACAGGTGTGATGTAGTACGTATGTATGGATCTAGACCAGGGGTCACCAAATGGCGGACCGCGGTCCGCATACGGACCGCAGACCCATTGTATGCGGACCGAAAAAATATATCTTCATTCATCTTCAGGATTTAAAGTCAAAAGTTTGCACTAATTCCACTCCAAACTTCAGACATATGATCAACAATAAAAAATTAAAAATGTAATTTTTCTCTTTGAAAGTAAATTAATACCTTTGTAATTTCCGTAATTGCCTTTGTTCAATTTTTTTTTATTATATGTGTACCGCGAATGTCATTTCATTTCTTAAAATGGACCCCGAGCGAAACTAATTGGTGACCCCTGATCTAGACCGAACGTTATACTATTTCAAGCCACGCAGCCACTTCCAGCATCATGTCATGTTTGAAAACATCATGAAAGAGGTATAATAGTGGCAGGTGGCTTGGCCTTGTTCCCTGAAGCACACCTATTAAACGTAATTCTTTAGTCGCCTCTTACGACATACATGTCATAAACGGGGAAGTATTACAACCAACACCCAATTTTATAGCAGCCAAAACCATGGTAAAAACATGCAAAGTCAGATGACAGGGCTAGTTCATCAAAAATCCGTAGAAATGTATGTTTACAATTACTCGCATGATTATTTGCAGAGGGGTGATTGGAAACAGAAAAAAGGAAATCTCGATATTTCAGTCTAATAGGCCGCCGTAAGAGCAAATATTTCGATATTACGTTTGATATAATTTATTAATAGCAAAAGGAGACTTAACGTTTTCTATGTCGGAACATGGTGGTTATGTTTTTTCAATGAATAATTTAATACAAACTTCGTACAAGCGATTACTTTGACATAACTTGACGACGAGATGTCAAAATCTATATTTGACAGCTCGCATTCGAGTTCGACGAGTTAGTTACGTTGAAAAATACCACCACTGGGCCGGCATCTACGCTACAAATTCAGTCACAAAACATCCGTCTAAAGTCTAGGCAAACGAGAATAACTTAGACTTAGAATAAGTCACTATTTACTCGTGAGAAAATCAATTTCCCATATGAAAACTAAATTTACCGACCCTAAATTTTTTTCGGCATCTTGCTTGACTTTTTATTACACATGGCCTCTTGAAAGACATTTCCCCGCACCCAAAAACTCATAAGGTAATTTGAATTTGACTACAGAGCATAACTCGAGCAAACAGAAACCATATTTGCCCGCCACTCACCGTTATGAGCTTCGTTCCTAGATTTTTCATCTTGAATATTAATCGTTTAAAATCATTTTTCTTTTTGAATGGGTCTTTTTTTAGCTCAACTTTCTTGGCTCGCTCGTGGTTTTTATCGAATTGTTTGAATATTGAACGTTCCGATGCAAGATTTGATTGAAATGAAAGAGTTTTATGCTAAGTGATAGCTCTATGAGAGTTGATAAAGCAGTTCAGACAAAAACTAAAAACTAAAATATTATATTTTATCTACTATTCGCTCAAATGCAATAAGCAAATAACCTACATTAAGAAACCTGTATCCTCTGGCAACATTATAATAATTTACTTCATTAAAAAACAAACTATTTCAAATTTGGAACACGCGGGCGGTGCGAGTCTGTGACGCCGATGCGCATTTTGTTTGTTGAATCCGAGTTTCCCGCCATTTAGCCGTTCTTTGTAAAAATGCTATCTTTGACTATTCTTAACTGATAAAGTTGGATATAAATCTTTTATCCCGAATCAATATCTAACAAGTACAAATAATGTCTCGGAGTGACAGTAAGGCTGCCAAGCGCGAGAGCGACTCGCAACTTTGGTTCGACAAGGAATTTCAGCTGATACACGAAAGACTTTGTAGCCTAGCGGTGAGACCTGTGGCCTCTCATGCAGAGGGTCGTAGGTTCGAAGCCCAAGCACGCAAATTCTTCGAAATCGAATTTGACATTTACAGGATTATTGGGTGAAGGAAAAAAAATCCTAGGAAATAATTCTACGTTATGTGCAAAGTTGCGAGTTACGATCCCGGAATATAACTTGGCAAGATTTAAAGTAATGTACATTACTTTTTACCTGGCAAAGATCATTTTAAGACATCTCCAGTTGGACAGTGACAGGTGTAGTACTTAGTCTTAAGTTGTATTAAAATGGGTGGAAGTTTTGTTTTCTGGTTCAGTAAATGGTTCTCCCCCACGGATCCCTAACCCCCGACTATCTGAATAATTCATACCGCGGTGTTGACTCGTCATAATTAAAATGGCGGATCCCGGTATTGTGGGTTTATTAGTTTTTATTCTTTCCAGTCTGTTTGTGGTTGTGATTGGATGGATTGTCTGCAGTTTGCCGGAGCGTTGCGTTGAAGCACAGAATAGAGAGGGCGCCACTTTCTATGCGTAGTTTTAATATGGCAACAATTTTGTTTGGAAAGTTTTACTTTTTTTTCGTTATTTAAAGTAAACAAGATGATGAAGTAAAATTCGGCCTTATCCCATAAGGGATCTCTTACAGTCTTTTAGAGAAAGAGGAAACTAAGCACGTAGCTGTTGCATTAGACCAGTTTTCTGGATTTACAATTTGATTTTAATTTTCTTAAAAAAGATTGATTTAACTTATATTATTTACGACTACGTATCGCCTATTTATCAATTTCAATAAAGATCACTTTACCTCTTTTTTTCATCATACGCAAATTGTCCCCAATTTTTCAAGCTAATTTTGTGAATCTAATCCATAACCAGTGTATGAAAACGACCAAAAAAGTGTACGAAAAAAAAGTGCCTAACGGAAATTCTGAGTAAGATTTTTGTTTTTGTTTATTTTTCAAATCTGATTTCAAAAATGTAACATGTAACCATATGCAATTTGAATATTTTGAAAAATAGCACAAAAAGCCATTAAAAATACATTACCAAGAAACCAACAAAATATGCTAAATGAACCACTCTCACTATTAGTAAACCTCTAACGCCATCTACTGGAAAAAGCCCGCAATTAACAAACGGAAACCTAGCTCCCAGTGTTATAGAACAGGGACGCCGAATTTTAACAATGTACTCCATCTAGCGAAGATTTCAGTATTGATGAAAGCTTCAAGTGAGTGAACGCTGTTTTGCAAGTCTGCCGATAGATGGCAATGTCGGGATAACAAAGGGAACAAATTTTATTACTTTTATTAGTGTAAAGATGTGAGAAGTAGTTAGTAAAGATATCGCTAGGTGGCAGTGAAAAAGAACGCAGTGATGATTTATCATATCAAATTATTTCCCCCACAGCGTTATTTCCTTATATCGAAATTTATATTGGAATTTTTCCCCAAATGTCTTTTTCCCCGCTGTCTTTTTTTACTGAAGCTTATTTTCAAATTAGAATATTCCCCAATTAGAATCGCCACAGTGACGGTGTCGACGTAGCCCTGAGCTCCTATTTCTGCGTGATTTTGGCCCTTTGAACCGATGAAAACTTGACATAACCTAAAACTACCTCTGTTTCGGAATTGATTCAAGTAAGTAATTAAAAATTCGTCCTGCAAAGATACTTTATGTTAAGTATTTTAACCTAAAATAACAAATATTTCTTCATAACAAAAAACAAAATTACAGAAACGCCTCAAAATGTCCTCCACCTTGCTCTATGCACAACATCATGTCGTAATATTCGGAAAAGATAGCCTTTTTTTTACTAGATGATAAAAACCGTAATAACAATAACTATAAGATATCGATTTGAAGATTTGAAATTGACAGCATGATACTTCTTTTTAGACTTGACATTTTTCGAAGCCATTAATTCCTCTTATCGAGTTTGCAAACCTTTATGGAGGAAAAATTTTAAATCCGTCAAAGAATACACTCTGTTAAATAATCTATGATAACTTTAATTCTATTAAGTGACAGTTTACTAGGGTTTCCAATATTTTTGCATTAATATTTTATTCGAATTTTTACCCGATGTTTTGTAACACGTTGTATATACTATTTGGATAACTCTACAGAGACTCTCAATTGTAAAAGAATAGTCGCAGCTACCTGCAAACTAGCTAGCCTTATCCCTGTCTGTTGGCAACCCAAATAAGAATAGTAGGGCATTTATTCCAGCGTTTCAACCATCTCATTCATCGGACACTTTTCTATAAAAATGGAAGAAATATTGTGATACCGTCCTTTATTAGAGGAAAAGGAACTCTTAACAAATATTCAAAAACGATATCGACAAACGTAATCTCCAGCAAATTCATATAAAATCTAGCCAGATGAATGAGACTGTTGAAACACTCGAATGATCGCCCCGCTAGTCTTTTTGCTTGTCTGTTGGCATCGCAAATAAGTGTTATAGTGAGTGTACTTACAGGGTGTGAGGTAGGGGCGCCGCCGGCGCTGCGGAGGCCATCTCCGAAGCGCCCAGCGCCTGCTCCTCGGGGCTCTGCTCCTTGTCCGGCGGCCTCGCCGTCGTACCTGCCAGATTACCATTGCATTTAATACAAACAATGCATTAGATAACCAAAAATATCTGTTATAGAATTGCCTAGAAAAAAGAGTGAAGAAAGTCTTGTTATAATAAATTAAATTCGGGCGTTAGCAACGGGTCAACGCTCGATTTTATCTGTGCTCCGTAACCGGCCTTCAGTAGTAAATAAAACACGCATCGTCAAAGATGTTTTTAGTTAAATATGCTACAATCTTCTGGGCGGCACATGCAGATATGCAATTGCACTTAATCCGGTCTCTACGATTACTAGAAACTACCTAATTAGGTAGTTGGACACATACCATGATTAGAGAGAAGTGCGGTCTGAAAGAGAGTATTGTAACAAGGGTAGAGAAAGGTATGCTGCGTTGGTTTGGGCACGTGGAGAGAATGGATGAAGCAAGGATATGTAAGCAAATTTACAAGGGAAGTGTGTTACGGCAAGTCGGTCGAGGGCGCCCTTGAAGAACGTATCCACCAGATCGGCGATGTGCTAAAGGGAGGCCAAATTAGGAGTACCCGATACCGTCGACCGTGTATGATGAAAGTGATGAATGTTAGTGAAGCGAAAGAAGTATGTCAGAATAGAAGCGAAAGGCGCTCTGTTGTCTCTGCCTACCCCGCAGGTAATAAGGCGTGACGGTTATGTATGTATGTAAACATACCCTGTGACCTCTGGAGCCTTGTGACGACCCCGGCGGGCAGCTCGGGCTCGGGCGCGGGCCGCGGCGGGTTCCCGCGCGCTGTGCGCCGCTGCCGGGGCTTGCGGAGCAGCTGCTTGTAGTTCTCGCGCTTCTTGGATAGGTAGTAAAATCTGAGGACGGAGTTAGACAATGTTACAATGTTTATCGAGGTAGAATAACACCTCTCCTCGAGGTTTATGTGTGCTTTAGGCGACAAGCTAGCAGCCTGTCACTGTTATACCTCTTCCATCGGATGTAAAACCAAAAATTATGGTCGTTTGTGTGCTCTACCTACCCTATTTGGGAACACACATGTGGTATTCCAATCCTGACTCGATTCCGAAACTCGAATCCCTATTTGAATGTATATGTATACGTATTTGAATGTTTATTTGAATTAAGAAATCCGAGTCACCAATTACGTTACCAATTTTGTAACAAAAAGGACAAATCCAAACCGTCTTCATACAGCGTAGTACAGGTTTACTATAGTAGCTGTTACTGGTTGAACATTGTATTATTGTGACGCGTCTTCGCTTCACACTTCCTTCTTTATGGAAACAGATTTAAATCAAACAAGAAACCGATTCTCTGAGTTAAGCAGAGTTGGCTACGTTTAAGTAAATAAATAATAAATAAATATCATCATATATTCACACCAATCACCTAGTCCCAAAGTAGACATTTTTAATGCCTGTGTTATGGGTACTAGACAACGGATAAACTTACTTATATATAGATAAACTTTCAAGACTCGAGAGCCAACATTCGTATTCATCATACAAACATCTGCCCCGACCGGGGAACGAGCCCGGGACCTTAAGCTTCACAGTCTGGTTCTCTAACCGCTGGGCTATCCGGCCGTCAATACGAGATAGAATATGAGATGCTTGTCTCACCTGACGCAGTCTCCAACACTCTTGCGGGGCAAGAAGGATGCTATCTGCACGAAGTTCTTCGGATGCTGCAGATACTTCTCCTTGAAGAGCTCGCGCTCGGCGCGCGTCCACACGTTCTTTAGCTGGAGCTCTTTGTGTTCCGATTCCATGTCCATACACCGCCCTGGGGTAGAGAGAGATGGTTAATAATTTGCTATTATACATCATTATAATATAATACGCACTGTATTTGGATTTCGGACATCTTAAAAAGAAGTGATGATTGAAAAATTTTTTTCTTTTCTAACACGCGGTGGTCGCAATCCTCAATTCAATTGTTCCATTCGGTTAATCCGCCATAGTTGTTCTTCGTACTGTATATCAATGTTATAATTAAAATATTTTTCAGAAGCATTACATGAACGTAGAAAAAGTTATGCCAACGGTACATAAAACTGTCATGATTTTTTACAAAATATACACGATCTACTCATCTCAAATACCTACCACAATCAAGCAAAATTATAATTGTGCAGTAAACACATAAATAACTATACCTTATCGGTTTAGGTAGTTAAAACAATATAAACAATCTTGACATGTCTTTTTGTTGAAATACACAGTCTAAAAA
>BHDV01062339.1:281674-296532 GCA_005406045.1 Adoxophyes honmai | reverse complement strand
TTGACCTCGTGCTCCTGCTCGTGCAGGCCGTCGGCGATCTCCTCCAGTTCCGCCTCGGACTTGACCCTCGCGCCGAGCCTGTTGAAGCGCTCCCGCTCCTCGCGCTGTTTCCTTAGCTCGGGGAAGACCTGTGAAGCGAAGAAGGTTGTTTAAAACATACATCGTCGTTTCCTACGAATAGGGGCGTAATTGCCATTATTCGATGGAGATAATGCGTTTACGACACCATTTTTTTTTAAGACGAACAAAGATTTTAACTATACCTTATTTGTTTAGGTAGTTAAAACAATGTAAACAATCTTGACGTGTCTTTTTATTTGTTGTAAACTGTTGTTTTTTGTAAGGTTTAACAAACAATAACATATTTATTATGACGAGCGACTTAATCACGTATTATTTTAATTACCTCTACGTTTCGGCCGCATTGTAGTGACCGTGGTAACGAGTAGACGTAAGTTTAAATCATTAAACAATAACTGAACATATCCCATATTTATTACTACGCGGGTCTTTTATCTTTATCACGTATGTATACAATTTTAAGTACCTCGTCATAATAATAAATACGAGAATCACGAAAGTTTAAAACATATAAAAACAATATACCTTCTCAAAGAATTCCCTGTTCCGCGCATCCTTCGCTTTCCGCTTTTGTCCCTGTTCTATTCGCTCAACCCGCTTCGCCCATTCCAGCGCTCGCTTGCTATACTCGTCCGCTAACGCATCTTCCCGCTGCAAAAAAACAATTAATTTATAGATAAGTTGTACATAGTTCTTGGATTTAAGAGCCCACGCACCAGGCTACTAGCGGATTCGCAGCGAGTGACCAGCGGTGTTAGCGGGTAGTTCGCGCGATGAACGCGGGGCGTTCACGGGGCGCGATGATCCCGTGACGCGCGAACGTCCCGCTAACAAAGCACTAAGCTTTCTGCTCGCGCCACGGTGGCTTACTTCTACGTTACGTTTGCACAGTCGACCTAGCCTTACCCCGACAAGATCGTTCATTTGAACCTCATGAAACAAGGTCGATTTCCCCTCGTCACAATATTAAAACAATGACAATAGCTCCCTTATCGTTATTGTATTTACGTCACGTCATATGTCATGTCAACCTTAGTGATAATTTGATCTCACAGGAACTTGTCAAAAGTGGTAGACTACTATCCTTGCCAACCATAGAGTTCTACTTACAGCACGGGCGCTACGCAAGCGCATTGTTAATAAAGTCACTATTAATCCTCCTTTCACTGATAGTTCTTAGGAACCTAACCCAAATAAAGATTACAAAATCAAATAATAGATAGAGAAAGATACTTTGTGTAAAGATACTACCGTATGGGAAAGACGATAAAGTCGCGCTTGACAACGATGAAGTCAAAGTTGAAGTCACTAACTAACACAAACGTCACTAATTCACAGTAAAGACCACACACAAAAGGTGAACATTATATTTGTATTTAATGACATGTTACTAATTAAGTAATAACTTAGTTCTCAATGGGAAAGGTGATTGCGTTTCTCTTGTTGCTAAGGGCGCAGGAGTTGCCAATGACAATGTTCTGCGTTGCTTTTGGCGCTAACGGTGCTGAAGTAGCTTATGGGGCTGAGATCGGTTAAGCGAATTTCAAAAATAGGGCAAAACACATCCTTTTTTTTGATTATACAGATATTTGTGCAATCAATCCCAAAGTAACTTTTGTTACTTTTCTTTTCATACACAAATGTTTGATGATATGATAACAAACTCGACACTTATTTTCGAATGACAAGTCGTTAGTAGTACATACTTTAGATTCTGAGTAGATCTATGCAAGAATTTCTACAATCGGTGAAAAATTATGTACTCTACTCCTGAAATTCAATGTTTACATTGCTCTTGTCGCTAAAGACGCCAAAGTTGCTAATAACGCCGAACTCACCTACGAAAGCAAAGTCAGCAATGACGCAAAAGTTGCCAATGACACAAAAGTCGCCAATTACAACTCGCCAGTGAAGCCAAACTCTCCAATGACGCAAACATCGCCAATGACACCAAAGTCACCAAGGAAGCCTTTGAGGCATGCGTACCTTCTCTGCCTCCAGTCTTAGCCTTCGAACGTGGCCGACGAGTCGCCGCCGGAAGCCCTTGTGCTTCCTAATGTTCTCGTGGTAGGCCTCCGTGTCTTGAGGCTGGCGTACAGCGGGTACAGCACCGGGGGCCCGAGGTGCGTGAGGAGCCCGTGAGCTGACGCGGCCTGGTCACTAGTAACGCCGAAGACCCGAAAACGCCAATGTCGCAAAAGTCACCAATGACGTCAAAAGTCGCCAATAACGCCAAAGTCGCTACAAAGTCTCTAAAAACGCCAATCGCTATAGACGCCAGTCGCTAATGACGCAAAAGTCACTACCAAAAGTCTCCAATGACTCAAAAGTCCCTACAAAAGTCTCTAATGACACAAAAATCGCTGCCAATGATGCAAAACTCCGCAAAAGTCTCTAATGTCGCAAAAGTTGCTATAAAAGTCTCCAAAATGACGGAAAAGTCGCCAATGAATGAACCCACCTTCTCTGCCTCCAGTCTTAGCTTTCGAACGTGGCCGACGAGTCGCCGCCGGAAGCCCTTGTGCTTTCTAATGTTCTCGTGGTAGGCCTCCGTGTCTTGAGGTTGGTTGTACAGCGGGTACAGCACCGGGGGCCCGAGGTGCGTGAGGAGCCCGTGGGCTGATGCAGCCTGAAAAAATACAAACATACATGTAAACATAACGTCCGTATTTCTAAATGACGAAAGCGTTATGAATTATGCAAGAAAGACAAGGAAGAAGAAAAAAAAATATGAACACAAATTGACACAAAAAAGTAATGCAAAGTTAAGGTGCATAAGGTTTCTGCGACAAAATCATTCTGCGAAAACCAAATATGCCAAGCCTGTTTACGATAAACAGTTTCGGGCGAAATTATACTAAATAGATGGCACCCAATAGTTTGTGGAAAAGGGGGATATATGGGGAGGAAGGACGAATACAGGTAGAACACACGAAACGCTACGTAGAAAACAACATGACTTTTTCACGTAGCCGCTTCTAGCATATTTTTTTAGGTCTTAAGTTGGCAGGTCTATAATAGTGACAGGTACCTAGCCTGCTGCCTCAGGCATACCTAAACCAATTTCCTTAGTCGCCTCTTACGACATCCACGGATGAAATGAAGAAGTGTTGACCACATGGAAATTATAAAGATCAGTAAACATAAATTGAAAATTAAATCAAAAGTTTAATTATGCTAGTAAATCAGGGGCTCTCTTCTACATCTCTTGTTTGAGTCTACCAGCGCTTCGTAAGACCATGATTGCCAAAAATGGTTTACATTTTAATTTTATTGCGTAATTTTGTTTTAATAACAGGTCTGCAAGCTTAGAACGACAACACGCTCTAGTCGCGTCGCGCGCGGGAATGTCGAAATTTCGACAGTGACAGGTATAGTCTAACACGAGCATAGCTCTACTCGCGCCTTGCTGTACTAACCCGTCAGGTCAAGAATACCCGAAACCGACAAGAATGTACGAAGAAATTAAGAGGATAGGAGTCGCACCACTTCTCCATACAAACGTAGTCCCCTGTTTTCTCCGTGAATAATGGCATTAGAGCAAAATTTTTTTTTTCATTATTTTGGATCTGTTGTGGCTATGCCCCTACGATTTGCTTTTATCGATATATACCTACTAAGTAAAAAAATAAATCGATAAAAGCAAATCGTAGGGGCATAGCCACAACAGATACAAATTTAATGAAATAAAATTTTTTGCTCTAGTGTCATTATTAATCCAGAAGAATGAGACTGTTGAAACGCTCAAATAATCGCCCTTTCACACACTTCCTTGCTAGTAAACGACATACCTTTTTCCTGTTCTCCGCGTAAATGCACTGCGCGAGGCTGCGGTGCCGCGGCGGCGCCTCCTCGGGCTCGGCCGCGGCCGCGGGCTTCGTCGCCGACTGCTCCAGCTCCTCCTGTTTCTTCTTCAGCTTGGCCAGCATTGCTTCCGAGAGCGCCATCTCTCTGTCCACCTGGAAATGACAGAAAAACGTTAGAAGTGGAAAAAAGATAACCTCAAAGATGCTCGGTCCACCTAGAAAGTACGTGGTGACGTTAAAAGTGGGCAAAAGACAACCTCTTACATCGAGCCTCCAGTTGAATGGCACTTGAGAGCTCTTTCGCAAGATTACACACGTCTGTATTCCCTAATGGAGTAGGCAGAGCAGAGGAAACCACATTAGCCATAAAGGTGCGAAAAAGACAACATCCTTCAGCAGAAACTCAGCACTTGAGAGCTGTTTTGCAAGACAATAAACATTCTATCACGCCTGCATTCCCTAGTGGAGTAGGCAGAGAAGAGGAAGCCCACATTAGCCACATTTAACGTAATTATACAGACATACAATCACACCTGTGTTCCCAAATGCATTATTTCCACTTGTAGCATAACTTATGCCCGTGTGGTGCCGGGTTTGAATAGCACCTCCCCCCTTTCTTCCCGTGGGTGTCGTAAGAGTCGACTATGGGAAAGGGTTAGTGTATTTTGGGCGATGGTCTAGCAACCTGTCACCGCAATATCACATTTAACCATCTGGTTACCCTGAATTTGCTAGACGTGGCACTGGTTTTTTGAATCCATGTGCTCTGCCTACCCCTCATGGGAATACAGGCGTGAGAATATGTAGCATAACTTTAGGTTTAAGAATAGATGGAAGAGGTATAATAGTGACAGGTTGCTAGCCTGTCGCCTAAACCATACCTAATCCTTTGCCGTTTCTTACGACATTCACGGAATGGTGATGTGATGTGCTATTCTAAACCCGACACCACACGGTGATAAGTGGTGTTAGTTGGAATTGTGTGATGTGATCTTCAGTGTCGAAGTTGAAGAGGTAAAAAGACACATTTATTAGACCGAGACTCAGTCTATTTGTTTAAAGTTTAAACAAATTAAACAAACACGATTCATCATCAAGCGCGACTTAATCACATATATTTTTTATTTTTAATACGATTTTAATTACCTTTACATTTTGACAGCGTTACCAAGGTCGTCGTCACGAGTAGGCTAACCAGATAATGCGATTGAGTCCCGCTTAAGCCTCACAGGAGCGCGGGGCGTTCGCGTGGCGTAGTCTTCGTGAACCTTTGACGTCCCAATTCCACCCCGCCACGGAAACGCGCATGACATGCTAGCGTTTCGCGAACACTCCACGTCTTTGCGACAAGCTTGAAAGTCACAGAACAAATATCAATTCGGGAAAGGAATCGTCACTGAATCGCCTTCGCTTCGCTGTCAACCAGGCGTCAACCTATGCACGTAACCCAAGTGTATTAGGGTCTCCTGTACGTCAACTTGCTACGGCTAGGCGACACCGCGTAACTCTCAGTGACACGCTTGGCGCGGTGTTAGCGCATCACGCGATCATTGCGCCCCACGAACGCCCCGCCTTCATCGCGCGAACTACCCGCTAACACCGCTGATCACTAGACGCGATGCTAGTGCTAACGGCCCGCGATGGACCCGCGTTGTTAGCGTGGCGGGAACTGTGTCCTCGCACCAAGGGCCCGCCAAAAATTTAGTGATAAATATTGTAGCGCCCTAGCGCCACCTATCTTCGAATAGCCGAACTACTTACTACAAACGTCCCAGGCGTACCCATCTATCAAATAAGGATCTATATCGGATGGCATAAATTTTTTAGTCCTAACGTTGTATCGCATAACGTCTTTTGTCCTAATAACGTATGGCATACACATTGTTCCGCATAATTTTGTTTGTCCTAAATTGTTGCTCCTACTATCGTTTGTCCTAAATATTATTTGTCCTACCGTTTGATGTGGCTAAGATTTGTCTGTCGAATGATCAATGCGCATAATAACGCATAGAGAAATCTTAGTAGTATTTAGTATTTTATTTCCTAACCTTACACTATCAATCTCTGTGGTTCTGGCGTTTAGCTCGCTCGTAGCGCTTCGCCGGCCGCTGCCGCGGCACGCTCGCTACGCTCGCTCGGCTCGCGTGCTGTGGGGTCACGGTTCTACCTAACACTCCTCCTCGCTTCGCTCGTCGTCGTACCTAACCTGACCGAAATCTGACCTGCCTTGATATAGAACACGTTAGGACAATCGATGTTATGAACATGAAGCTTTAGGTAATTAGAATTTAGCATTATCAATAGTAGGACAAACATTCTTTAGGACTTTAAAAGAGTATGCGCAAAAATTATTAGGACAAACGAGTAGTATGCAATTCAACAGTATGCCAAACATTCTCAGCCAAACATTTTTAGGACAAAAAACGTTATGCGAAACGAAGGGCACCCATCAAATAACAATCCTACATCCCGCGAACGATGTTTCGACGTTCGATTGCATAATCTTCCAACATTCTGTGGACTTCGATCCCCAGGCATAACAACTGCCTGGAGAGAGATCTCTCTATTGGAGTCTTTCCCATACTTAATATTAACATGGTTGATGCCCTCACCTTACTAATTTGCTGTATGAGCTCATCCTTCGTCGTCCGGAAATTCTGGTCTTCCACTGTGGGCTCCGAAGGGGGGTTGGGAGACAGCACCTCCACTGTGTTGTAGTTGTTCACCGGCTCCTGAAAACAACAGACATTTATAAATATAAGAAACAAAGAAAGACATTGTAGTATTGTTAACAGAAATTATAATTAACAACATTTTTGGTGAACTTATCTAAAAATACATCAAGATCAAGATTCAAAGAAACAGTAACTTTATATTATGCAGGCAATAAAATATAGCAATTCCAAAATATCACGACTGTATTCCTAAATGGAGACAGAGGGCTGTAAAAGATAGGTCACAAAATCCGTTTTTTTGCCGCCCATTTACCTTTTCACGACTTTATCTACTGAACAGACTTTGACTAGTTATTACGATAGGTAAAGTTCGTAAAATAGACCACTTTTCATTTGGAAAAAAGCAAAAGTTAACAAAGGTATCTCAACAGATGGCGCTACAAGGAACAGCTATTCAATTATTAGTCTACGAAAGTACATGACTACTACTACTAAGCCATCACGCGTATTATCAAACGGGACAGGCAAAAACCACGAAACTTTACGAAAAAGAATCCACAGGCCATTTACAGCACTTTTATATTCAAAGTTAAATGAAAGTGGAGAGATTACATTGCAATAACATCACGCCTGTATTCCCAAACGGAGTAAGAAGCGCTGCATAGACAAAAAGTTGATTATTACACGTTATGTAGCAAATTTTAGATTTAAACTTAGATTAAAAAAGCTGGTACCTTATTACCTAAATCTCTTAGAATTGATTCAACCAACGGAAAATATGCCTTTGGATTAGTTGCTGTTTACAAATTTTTCGTTTGAAAAAAGCGTGCAATAATGACTTATTCCTAGACTAAATAATTATCTTCGTCTTACTGCATCGGCATCCAAAGGCGAAATGGCCAAGTGTAATTCTAAATGCGACACCACACGGGCATAAAAGAAATTCCGAGAACCAGACCGTGGTATATGTTTATCAATGAAATAGCATCTCCGTTGCAGCAAGAATACAATTATCAAGCAAGGCGATATTCGAGCCTGCGCTTTGCATATCAAGACTACGTTACGAAATCGTTGCAAATAAACATTGTATTCTGCGAATATTTATTGCTGAGTACATTGACACAGGTATAATCTCCAATTGCATTATTAAAGTATTAGACTTTAAACGAAATTATAACAGAACTGTAGTCTTGTTTACGCGAAAAGAATTTGTTAAATCATTCGTTGAATTGGCTTCAAACACGCCTGGGCATGGGTTTCGACTGTCATGACGTTACGGGATACCATTTGTTTAAATTTCAGAGCTGTTTAGTTTCGACTTGTTTTGAAGATCGTGAATTCGAGACATACGATAATATATAGACAATTTGGAGCTTTAAAGTTTGTTATTTTGATATTCGACGCGCCCTTAAAAATACGAAGTGAACGCAACAACTGACCTTAGCGTTGTTTACGCGGAACCCAAATGACATAATGATCAGAAATTATCATGTCCATTGACATCATAACATTGACACCGTTAAAACGTGGGGTCCTTGAAGCATTATGTCACCGAATTTGGTATGTTTAAAATATTTGAAGGTCGCACATTGTGTCCGCTTGGGACCGTTCTTTGTATGTTTGATAACTTGTGGCTGTTTCCTGTGTAATGCAGATCGCTTCCAACTTATGGAAGTCTAAAGACCTTTGTTCAGCTTTAGACGTCTTATGGCTGAAATGATGAAGATGATAGATAGACCAGTGGACTCACCCGAGTATCAACCCTGAGTTACTGGTGATGACAGCATTTTTGTGCCCAAACATGACTTTTGTATGGAAGTGGACCTTCTATGCCTCATCTGTGGTACCAGTTTGTAGAATGAGAGCAAGGACTCACCCTAGTGTCGACCCTAAGTTGCTGGTGATGCTCCCTAGTTCTTACTAGCTATAATACTGTGATCAACAGACCAGTAGACTCACTCTAGTATCGACCCTGAGCTGCTGGTGGTGCAGGGCCGTAACCGGGGTCCGTTCGGCGGTGAGCCTGATCTTGAAGGAGGGCGGGTGGTGAGCGATGGGACCTCCCAGTTACCAACTACAATACTAATGGACTCACCCTAGTATCGACCCTGAGCTGCTGGTGGTGCAGGGCCGTAACCGGGGTCTGCTCGGCGGTGAGTCTGATCTTTTTGAAGGGCGGTGATGAGCGATGGCACCTCCCAGTTCTTACCAGCTATAATACTGTGATCAACAGGCCAGTAGACTCACCCTACTATCGACCCTGAGTTACTGGTGATGACAGCATTTGAGTAGACCTTTTATGCCTGTTCTGTGGTACCAATTTGTGAACTGTGAGCAAAGGACTAGTAAACTCACCCTAGTATCGACCCTGAGCTGCTGGTGGTGCAGGGCCGTAACCGGGGTCCGCTCGGCGGTGAGTCTGATCTTCTTGAAGGGCGGCGGGTCCGCCGGCGGGGGGTGGTGCGCGGGCGGCGCGGGGGGCGGCAGGTACGCGGTCCCCAGGAGGGACATCCTGGTACCTGGGGCGCGGTACTCGCCGATGGCGCCGCCGCCTCGCCCATAGCTTGAGTCCCTGGAATTTGAAAGAAAGAGGTCAGTATTGCTTGAGTCCCTAGAAATTAGAAAGGGAGAAGTCAGTGTAGCTTGAGTCCCTGGAAATTGAAAGAAAGAGGTCAGTATGGCTTGACATACGTAATTCTCACGCCTGTATTCCCAAGAGGGGTAGGGCAGATGAATTCAAAAATCCTGTGACACGTTTAGCAATTTCAGGGTAACTAGATGGTTAAACGTGAACGTATGGTTTGAGTCCCTAGAAAATAGAAAGGAAGAGGTCAGTATTGCTTGAGTCCTTGGAACACGCGAGGTAAAGTCAGTAGACTTAGCAAAGGAGCGGGAGACGTTTCGCGCGGGACTAGTGTGGGGCATTTTGAAATTAGAAAGAAAAGTTTTTGTTACTTTGAATCAAGAGCGCAAAGGATGCCGATTGTTACAAAATTGCGAAAAAAACCTCATTAGAGGATTATTACAACAATTATGTTTCATGTATGTTTGTAAGGCCACGGAATTAAATCATGACATTACATTTGTATGAAAATTCGGAGACATTAAAAAAAAATTAAAACTTTTTATGAATTGGACCGCCTGTCATGGTCTGATGTCTCTATACTAGAGACCTTTAGGTACTTAAAAGATGGTAAACAATCTTGACGTGTCTTTTTATTTAAACATACACTTTATAAATCAAAATATTTACATTTTACAATTTAGGTATGAAAAAATCATTTACTTTCATAATTGAATTGTGTAGTGTAACGATTATCATTTTTAGACTGTGTATTTCAATAAAAAGACATGTCAAGATTGTTTACCATCTTTTGTACCTAAGGCCCCTTCCTGACTTGGCGGTACGGTATCGGTGCAGTAAAGAACGCGCGGTATTTTTTTTACCGATTCGTTACCGCGCCCCTGTATTTGAATGCATGCTTCCTGACTGGCGCGGGCGGCGCGGGAGCGGGGCGGTGAGCGTGCGGGATACCGCGGCGCGGTACGGGCAGTCAGTAAATTGCCTGCATACAGAGTGGTTACTGCTTGTCATTTGTGAACAAAATGGCGGCGGAGAGAGCTACGTGTATTATTTTAGTCGTCGAAGTGGAAAAATATGTAGTTGTATACCGAAAGCATACTGACAGTATACCGCCCAGTGAAAAGATGTGGCCGACATCAGTAAGCTTGCGGTATTGTATAAAATACCGCATACGTATACCGTACCGCCAAGTCAGGAAGGGGCCTAAAGGTCTAAAGTATAGGCAGTGATATGTATAATCTATCTCGCACGCCTACTCGCGCCCTGTTGAGGTTAGTCTGGTCTAAGAGGTCTAACTCCTGGAGAAGGTTTCAAAACTTTCAAAAACAGACAATAACGACAGACGATACATGGCAAAAACGAAAACAGACTTTGGGAAGTTTCATTTTATCGACTTTTCCAGCTATCGATAAATCGAATCTCCTATTTCTGATTTCTCTCAGTTCTCTTTGATTACCCTTTTTGCAACTAATCGTAACATCATGAAAAATAGTTAACCCAACGTCGTATAATTAAAAATTCAAGATTTTATTTGCAAACAGCGCTTCGAAGGGGCCATAATTGCTAAGAACAAATCGCCGCAAGAAATAAGACAAATGAGAAAAGAAAATAAACGAAGAAGTATCCTATTGCATGTTTACCGCGCATTAGGTACTATTTTTTGCACGTGGATTCGAAATCTACTTTTAATAAATAAAGATTTTTACGCTTCGTAAGTTTAAATTATCGATACTCGATAAAAAGCACTGTTTCAACTACGTTGTTTTTTGCCAAGAAAAATTCTGCCCTCTGGCTTTTAATTATCGACTAATAATAATAAAAAATGCACTTCTGAATGTAAATTTTGTTCGAACATGTATTTAAGAAATTGTTGTGTTGTATACAACCCTTATTTAAAGAGGCCTCGCGGTTTGACCTATGGCCTCTCATGCAAGGGTTCGAATTCTAGGCTCACACTCTAGATTTTTTGGAATTTATGCTCGAAATCGAATTTGATATTTACGTCAAGGGCAAAATATAATTAAAACAATGTTGTGTGAGAAGTTTTCTATCCGCACTGGTCCCTGGAGGTTAATTCAGCCCGAAATCTCTCATACTGCGAGGAGACGTGTATCCAGAAGAGGGTATAGGTATTGAAGCTAGTTTTGTTTTTTGGCAGCAAAACCTCTTATAACATAAAAGCACTAGTGTTCTAGATCTACTCGTATACCTTTTATTTTAGTATCTTCGCGCCGTGAGCTCTTAATTACTACCAATATCTAAGATTACTTCGGTTAGAAGCTTTTATTAGCTTATAAAGTATCCCAACTGCAGGCCAAAACGCTAAAAATCTCCTTTTTCTTTCCACACGTCTCTGTTTTTGGCTAAATCTCGCCAGTCAGACCCGAAACGCTGCAAATAAACCCGCCATCTCCTCTTAGGTCTACCTCTGCCCCAGTGCCCGACGCATAGGACCCAATCAGTGACATAAGCCAGCGGTCCGGATGCATATGACCAATGTGTAGATAACTATGAAAATAAACACTTGTACTAACAATTCCGCTTCTGCGACGGCAACATCACAAATATCGTGAATTATTTGTGTTATCTCGTTAAAATGCATTGGTTTAATATAACTCAAATATTTAAGGAGAAACTATTCCATTAGTTATTAAGGACTAAACTACGAATATAAATAGTTGGAAACTTAATTTATGAATAAGATATCGCTAAACATGTGCATTGAAGACACTAAAAAGTCAAACAATCAAAATAGACACTTGTCATCGCAATTGTCAAACTAACGATGATGAGAAGTTTTGAGCTTTTTGCTGAGGTTACATATCAGTTTCTTACGCAATGTCTGGTACCTAACATTGTAAGAACTCGTATTCCTTAGCTTTTCTAGGATGGGATCAAATAAAAAAAAAAACAATTACCTTAGTCTTTACAAACATGTGTAAACCCTGGCCATATAAACGTAAAATGTACTATATGAAGATACATATTTACAACTGCTAAACGCTTTGTCTAGTTAGAAAACAACAAAGTTAATGGGCGGAATATATTAACAACAACAATACGAACTCGTATTTCGCGCGCCTGCATTTGACATTTGACAGATTACGCGCGGGAAATAAAGAGCAGGAAAGGCCAAGGTTGCGAGGGCTACCAGCCGCGCGGAACGTAAGGACGCGTTCAAGTTTATTGTTTTTTACTTTTTATTTTTATTTCCATTCAGCCGGCATTGCGGCATTCTAAACACATGTGCACATGTGCTTACGTTCTTGAATCCACTTCAATAGATAGTGATTGCGTCACCGCACATGACTGTATGTTAACAATGAGTACCATTCATTGTAACGTAGATTAAAACTTTGATATAAATAAAATAAGTTGGAATACCTTTTGATAACATGTAACGAAATAGGTGTGGAGCGCGTAGTATTGCTATCAAATAGATAAGGACTCGTTTATCTGGAAAAGGTACTCTGTATACCAAAGGTAGGTAAAGTTCAGTGTAGCCACGGCAAAAAAAACTACGAACTCCTTAATTACAGAGCGGGACGAGGTTCTTTACCAGTTTTTTGCGCAGTGACCTAACTAAAGCTCTAGGTATTTTAATTAGATCCAACTGGGCAATAAAGAGATAGTAAAGCCCGTAAAAATGTTATGACCACACATCACGTGCGGAGCGTACTAGCAATTTATTTGTAACGAACGTCCGTACGCGAAAATAACAAATTTGTGCCAAGTTTACGTTTTATTTTTACATTCTTACGTGTAACGGAAATATCCCGCAAATTAAACCGATTCAAGATATCTTTGAACGCATTTCAACGCTGTTACCAGCCATCTTGAATTTTTAGCGCCATTTTAAGTTAGTAAATAAATACCTGGTGTAAGTAAACATTGTTATCAACAGACGTGACATTTCAAAATAGAAATTCTATTACGTGCCTAATCATATCTAATCTAATAAATTTCGCTACGATTCATTACATGGTTTTTTGTTTACACATGAACACATTTTTTGCGAATCCTTACTTTGGTGAGTCAGAATGTCAGCTGTACTATCACAAATATATGAAATGTAATGCCGTTTAGTAGGTATACTAACGCTTCAGTGAAGGTCTGTGAAGGTACCCGTCATTCCGACTCTCACGCTCGTTGACGTTGGCGCCAAAATAAATTTCCGTTGCCAACATAACAGACATTTTCATTTGTCCATCCCCACATTACGTAGGCATACCAACATAGAAAGTTGGCGCCAAACCAACGCCACAGAATCAAAACAGACGTTTCCGCTAAGATATAATCTATATTGCCAACGAAAGGACATTCGTATTTTTTAGCAAAGTTAAGGCTCTCTGCCAAGATTTGGGAAAATTCTTTATTATTTTGGAAGCGTTTTGAAGCGCCACTAACGACAAGTCGTTTAGTCTATAAATAGACGAGACAGACACACAAACAGGTTGCTCACGTGACGGTGAAAGTTTATATCTTTACCTGCATCGGGAACGATGTTATTTTGATCATAAGACTAACTATAATTAGGTACCTATAACGTGTGTAATTTTTTTATTGATTTAGTTCGGTCGTTAAAATTGGCATGAAATAATTATAATGAACTCGTAGAACGCCAATTAACGAAATGACTCATTAAATTTAGTTAAATTAAAAACAAGCGAAAGTAGAAACATAGTTTATGAGCAATCAATCAATGAAAAAGTTTAACTTGATGTGTTTTATGGAATAATTCACATCAGATTTGTAATAGAACAAGACATGTAATAAAATAACACAGATGCAATCCACAGAAAAATATTTCCGTAAGATGTTTTTGCCATCTCCTATCAACAATACAATAGCTCGTAATAACACAATGCAATTCATTTCCACGAACCGCAGTTCGAAATCTGAGCCCGTATCGCTTTAGCAACGTACTTCACACACAATCTAATGGTGTTATCTTGCGGCAAAAACAATTCCCAAGCTTTTGCATTGTACTGAATCAGCGATGGGTTTGGTTAGCACTAATTAATGCGATTAGTACGGTTAGATAATTATTTGGCTTATACAAGAAGCGTTAGAAAAAGACGACCGGTTAGTTTTGAGTTTCGATATGGAAATAAATATTGGAATGTGAATTGGAGTGGGGGCAAGTTCACATATTGAATTGAACGCCAGCTTAAAAACTATGATAGCCCGATGGGCCACGGCGGACACCATGTGCCCGCCAGCATGCCGGGTCCAAGGAGCAGCGTCGGGCAACGGTGTCCGTGCGCCCTCTGTTACTTCTACTTCCGAAATCCGACGTTTCCAAACAGCCGAGAGACAGCGTTTTGACTGTTTTCACAATAGCACTGGACCCACGTGGCTCTACTCTACAGTCACTTGGCATTCAACTAGGCTTTCAAGGTGATGATACCAAAATATTGAAGGTACAGATTAAGACGCTGGCGTTCTATGAACATTTCTCCGTCTAGCCCAGGAGGCTGTCTACTGTAGGCCTAAATCAGGCCAGAATGGCCTGAATTTAGCAACTCCGTGGTGATACGAACCTAAAGGACAGTGCTGCCGAGCCATATCCGGGCGGTATATGGTATAAGTATGGTGGTGCCGCAGCGTGGGGTATGGCACCAAAATGGAGGTACAGATAAAGCACACTGGCATTTTATGGTCTGGCCCCAGGGGACAGTCTACTCTGGGCTCTGGTTCTGGCCTGGGGGG
>BHDV01062339.1:267530-278633 GCA_005406045.1 Adoxophyes honmai | reverse complement strand
TTACTATTTCCAGCCAGTTGCATGACATAAATATACTCAATATTGAACTTCATGGTGAAGTTTGTCCTATAATGCGAACAAATTACGAAGGCGGTCAACCTGCTAAACATTCAGATTCCCTGACTGTACCTACTATACAATGAGTCTTGTCTATGATGAAAAGATGTCTTGCAAATATGCGTAACAAGAAAATTGTGGACATAGAACGACTTAAAATTTCAAATACGAACATATCCTTTAAATTGCAAACACACTGACAACGGAAGCGGACGGCGCGGCGCGATGGCGTGCCGGTATCGGTTGTATGTAACATAGGAACTTGTACAGTCAAGGACTTTAATTCATGAAACCACCATGCCACCATGGAACCAATTCACAGTAAACGTCATAGTGACATCCCATCAACTATCAAGGGAAAACGTAATGTTTTTTTCTTTGAAAAGGTTCCATGGTGGCTCATGAATTAAAGTCCCTGACCGTACTTGTAATATAGGAAATTGAACGTGAGGCGTCATGTCACCGCGCTGGTGTCAGCGCGTTTGTAGCTCAAAGTTGGCATCAAATTGATGTGGCCCTTAGCGCCGGACCTAGTGCTGTAACTGCGCTGGTATTCGCCTAGTGTTACCAGTATGACTTTCCCTTTCTGTATTGGCTCAAGGACAGCGGGCAATCCCTTCAGAGTGCAATGTGACTTGTGTTTGGTTCCGCAAAATCGAGGTTTTATAGACCATAGAATAGGTAAAACTAGAGTAAGACCAGGATAACTGCCCCACTTTTTGAAATTACTTCATATCTCTATAACAAAAAACTAAATTTATCAATTTACCCGTGTGGTGCCGGGTGAGAATAGCACTTCCCCCCTTTCTTCCCGTGGGTGTCGTAAGAGTCGACTCTGGGAAAGGGTTAGTGTATTCTGTGTATTGTGGGCGATGGGCTAGCAACCTGTCATTGCAATATCACGTACCATATGGTTTACCCTGAAATTGCTAAACGTGGCACTGGATTTTTGAATTCATGTGCTCTGCCTACCCCATCTTGGGAATGCAGGCGTGAGAATATGTAAGTGTGTATGTATGATGTTTCTAGAGATATTGGCATTTTTGCAGATCCCTAAATGTAATGTTTGCCATGTAAATTACGTTTAGAATAGATGCCCCGTTGAAAAAGAGGCCTATCCCGTAAAAAAATTGATCAAGCGTACCTAACTTCAGAGTGGACCAGGTACCAATGAACCGCCCCTAACTTCAATTTATAACCGCAGACGGGCGAATAAACAAAATTCCCGAAGGACTAACAATTGAAAGTTTTCGTAACAATGTTCGGGATAATCATAACTCGAGTACGAGGTTTTAACTTATTCAAACATTCTGCAGGGGATGGCAATGTTCTGGAAACTTTTGCTTTTGAAATGCGGTGAATTTTTCAATGTCGTGTAAACAAAGGTTTTTCTTTTCACGGATAAATTAAATCTCCGCTAATGTGGAGGTATTTAGGTTTTCTTTAGTTACAGTACTTTAGCAAGTAAACCTTCTGAACGTCTTTACTTTGCGTCTACATTCATCATTCGTATACATACACACATACAGTCACGAACCGGGATTGTTGAGCCACTTGCCACTGTTCGCAATTTAGACGTGTAATCAATGACCGATGTGACCGACTAGATGTTAGCTATTGGATTAGTATTACACGACCAAGTTACAAAGGTAAGTGGCTCAACAATCCCTGTTCGCGATGGTACATGACGCCTGTATTCCCAAAGGAAGACAGAGCATACGGAACGCTACGTAGACAAAACAGACTATTTCACGTTCAGTGGCCACTTCTAGCATTATTTTTGTTTTACGTTGGCAGGTATAACAGTGACAGGTTGCTAGCCTATCGCCTAAAATACACCTTAATCCAGGTGTTCCCAGAGTTGTCTGGGTTACTACCCATCTAATACATGTTTACAAATTGAAGACCCATGAATCTTTACAATCTTTACAAATAACAAACGAAGTTCTACATCAAAAAAGTTATTTCAATGGGAAGCATGAAATGGTTTCCTATGTTTCGGCATCACAGTTTTGACATCAACTTCAACGTGAGTCAATCTTAAGCCCAGTGAGTTTGATAAGTCCAAATTTACTTCGGTATTTACTTTTAGGCGCTGCGCAGACGACAAACTTTTGTGCGATCGAGTCTGCGGAGCAATAAAATCTCTGAATGGCGCGCAGACAGTTACCATTCAGAGTTTTTATTGCTCCGCAGAATCGATCGCACAAAAGTCTGTCGTCTGCGCTGCCCCTTAATGTTCTTCATATTACAGATACTGGTCTCATAGATATTTGGTAGTAAAAAGAGGAAGGACTTTCACAGCTTCATTCACTGGCCATTGGCTCAGTCATTTGGTATGTCGTTCTACAAGGCCCACTTAATATTCGCTTGCGACCCACTAGTGAGTCGCGACCCAAAGTTTGGGAAACGCTATCTTAATCTATTCCCTTAGTCGCCTCTTAACAAAGAAACGGATTTGTTTACGCAAAACGAATAAATTTCGGTCTTATACAGAATGAAAAAGACAGATACCGACTGGAATAAACACGCCATTTTTATCAATGCGCCAAGTAATCCAACCAAAACAAAACGCACGTACTTGACCCATTTCATCGTACTCCCACTAGCCTACTGCGCATGCCGTCATTAACACGATTTTGTCACGCGTTATTTTTGACGTAAGCGACATCAACGTCGCTTACGCACGCCGTCATCGCGGGAGGGAAGCATGCATTTTTAATTCGTTAACCACCGGCTTTGAAAGTCGAACATTATTTAAACGATATTCTAATTTTAGACGGTTAAAAAGCGTCGTAATAACTTTATTTCGATGGAGAGGATCGTAAAAATTTAATTATTACAGACAAGATATTTCTAGTTACTACTTTATAGCGTTATCTGTAACTAACAGTTCAAGCGCAAATCGAAACAATAAAAAATAAACAAAGTAACTATTAGATATTTTAAGCTGTGTAAAGAATTTTACAACAAACCAAAGAGGATTGTACTTTCAAGATCACCAATTAACCTTGTCCGAAGTTCAATTAGCGTTTATTTCATTCATTCTCTATTAATCGTAATCGTCGATCTTTCGACCCTGCATATTATTGCAAGGTCAAAAATAATCTTATCTGTCCCTAATCTTGATATCGCCTAAATTTGGAACACATTATGACTAGAAGATCCAGTCGAAACTGTCGTTATTTCTTATTTTTTCGGGTTCCAAGTTCCAATTGAGAGAACCCTCTTACCAGTCGAAAAAGTCCAGTAAATGACTATTACTGTACTATCGAACCAACTAATTCCTGAGCCACCGCAGAACGTTGTCACAATAAACGTAATAAAGATTTCCTTTGTCAAGCAATGCAATGTCACTATGACGTTCAGTGTGAATAGGTTCTATTGAGGGTCAGGAATCAATTGGTTCGATGGTACATAGATTCTTCTACGTCTGGGTGTACTAGAGTTTAGCTCCAAGGCTTTTAAAGACAAATAAAAATAATCCCGCATCCATCAGCTTTTTAAGGCGACAGACTAGCAACCTTTGACAATGTAACGTTTAATGTCCTCTACCTACCTCATTTGGGTACATAGGTGTGATTATATGTCTTGTATGTGCGTATTAAAACAGACAAATGTGGCTACAAACCGTAACGATGACTGTTTCGAAAGTTACAAAGTAAATTTTCAGACCAAAATGCTTGTTGTTGGCATTTTATGGCTCCTCTACATGATGGGCCATCATGATGGTCCATCGTAGTGGGCCACCATATAGAGGGCGTAGTGGCGTCGGCTGGCTTGTGGTGCGTACGATGCCGGCGGAATGGCCGCGGTGTCGGTTTTCGGCCACACATCAAAGGTAGTGAGCCAGAACAACTGAACATCGCCATTGTGTAGATCCTTTTCATCCATCGCATGGCCATTTTGCTGGACAAGCGCTGGCCCATCATGTAGAGGAGCCATTATATTTCTCAAAGTTACTTTCTACCACGATGCGAATTGTAATAAACTGATACATACATACAATCACGCCTGTATTCCCAAACGGGGTAGGCAGAGCACACAAAACGCTACATAGACAAAATGATGACTATTTGACGTTTTGCGGCCACTTCTAGCATAAACTGATACCTAATTATATTTAAAACTGGACCTCAAAACAACGTGCAGGTGGCTGTTAGGATTACAAATGATATTGCATTTAATTTAAATTACCATACCTAAATATGTACTTCCTAATCTATCATATCATCTCTCACCACGGGCTCAATTAAGAGGAAATATGCCGGTCGAAGGAATTGAAAAATAGGTATTTGCTAAATCTATTGCTGTCGCGCCGTGACCTGCCCAGACGACGTCGAGTGCGATAAGAACAACTACAGCTCGGACCGAAAATACCTATGAAAATTATTCAAAAACAACGTTTCGTAGTCCCCTGATTTCTTCTCCAAAACTTAACCGATTAAATATGTTTTTTCATTAAATGTTTAAGAAATGTCATAACTGTGTTTCTATGTTCTTTTATTTTGATATAATTGTGTTAAAATTGGTTTCTAGAGGTTTGAACACAACGGAAAAAACTTGCCAATTTTTCATGTTTTTGAAGGTTAATATCTCCTTTAATAATTCAATAAAGAAAAAAAGGAAAACATAGGAACATGCTAATATATCATTAGATTGTTGATGTAAAAAATCATTGTTCTACGGGTAATATCCAGCGAGGAATCAGGGGACTACGTTTCCATACAAAATGTGACCGCTCCATTTCCTCTTAAACATACATTGTTAGTATTGGCGTCATATGTTCGCCCCATTATTATAGCGATAATGACGACCCATTGTCGATCAATGACTGGGTAATTATGTCACGTTTGCACGCGTCAACAGCGCATACTGCGTATATTGCAGCAAAGTAGTAAAAATTGTGACAAGCTAGCCAACTATGTTTTTTGATGCTATTTTATACAAATAATATCCTTAATAGAGTTACAAGCGACATTAGGCTAGATGACTAGAAAAAATATTGTACCCATATTTTTTCTTTTATTTGACAGACGAAAAATGACGATAATACAGAGCCTAAAAGTTTCGCGTGACGTCACGTTCGAGTACGAGTTTTACTCAAACGTGACGTCACGAGCCCCCACTCAGGAAGTTTGATGATCTGTACCTTTGTCAATTTTTCATTATTTGGGTAAGGCTCAAAAAAATTGTACATAAATTAAGGGTTAATAAAAACAAAATCACGATCGCGTCACGTGTGTAACGAAAATTACCTATACAAAATGTATGGGTAATTGTCGTAACACAAAAGAATCAATTAACTTTTGTTTTTATTAAAGCCCTTAACTATGTACAATTTTTTTGAGCCTTACCCATTTGATAAACTAAAAAATATGTGTCTCATTTTTTGCCATAATCTAACTTACGGACTAATTAGAATGATATATTTTTAACCCTGTCATCATCCCTTTTGTGACTTGTAAACGAAAGATCCGTTCATCAAATTCGCGTGATTACTTTAGTAAAAAATATATTATTTGTACAAGGAAGCAAAATTACCAAAACGCCTTCAGTTTTATAGTAAATTTTGAGTAAAATGAAAAGGCAGTAGTAGCTTAGGATCAAAAACCATTGTAACCAATACATTAATGCAGACGTAAATTATATTTACTGTGTGGTGTCGGATTTAGAAAAAAACCTCGCCATTTTCTCTGTAAATAATATCGTAAGCGGTAACAAAGGAAAAAGGTTTAGGTATATTTTATCCGACACCTACCTATATCCTGTTACTATTGAAACCCTAGTGGCTAGGAAGTGTGAAGTAGTCATTATTTTTAAGTGACGTTTTTTGTCAACCCCGTTAGGATATAAGGCCGGCCACATACATTCGGAAAAATTCCGTTCCGGAATCTCGAATCGGAAAATCGAACGCAGTCAATCCATACAAACCTATGGACCAACCACATACAGACGGAAGCTTTCCGTTCGGAATTCCGAACGGAATTTTTCCGAATGTATGTGGCTGGTCCATAGCTGTCGTATGGATTTAGTGCGTTCGGACAGTCCAATTCGAGATTCCGAAACGGAATTCTGTATGTATGTGACCGGCCTAAGTAGGCGTAAATGGCGTAATGTCCATGTATCGATGTCTACGTGTATAACCTAAATCTAGTTAATACAAACCCCAGGCTGGGTGTAAGTTAACAAAACTAATTTCGGTTAACTCCTGGGTGCCTAGGAGACTTAGCTCGATTAATTGAAACTTAGTTACCAGCCTAACAACATTAATAATTACTTAATTACCAAGTTACTTCGGAAAATATTAACAAGACACTAGCATTTCATGATCAAAAACAACGTAGAATAATTATAAACAGAGATCGGAAAAATTTGCGACATTGTTTGCAATAATGTGGACATGACTCCAAAATTAATCAAAATGTCAATTAATTATTCATTGAAACATAATTTGATTTTTAGAGATTATAGTTTATTTATAAAGTGCTTATAAGCACGCAATACTATAATAACTTAAATAAAAAAAATGACGTTACGACGACGATTAATTAATTAATAATAACTAGCAAAAGGTTCGCATTTAAAATCGGTATCGTATCCGTAAATATTTATATATGTACTTATAATAAATAAATAACGATTTGGAAAAAAAATGCTGTCAATTTTTTTTTGTAAACCAATACTTTTACTATTTTTGCATTTATTGACTAGGAATCAAATTATATGTCAAGTACAAAATTTAAAAAAATGATACTAGAAGTGGCTGCGAAGCGTGAAATAGTTATAATCATGGTTATGTCTATTTCAAGTTTCGTGTGCTCTGCCTACGCCATTTGGGAACGTAGACGTGATTATATGCATGTATGTATGTATGTAAAAAATTAATTAACCGAATAACATTTTGATTAATTTTGGAGTCATGTCCACATAATTGCAAACAATGTCGCAAAATTTTCCGATCTCTGATTATAAATCACCAATGGTAATTGTAAGTAGCAAATTTTATTAATTATTTTGTATAAACTTCAATCATTGACACACGTATTGCATTTTTTAATAATTATCTGCATAATGTCCACGTCACCAGTTCCCATTGCCCTATTTCTGCGCATTCAAAATAAAAGAGAACCGTTCGAATTTCAACTTTTTGAATAAAACAGGAAACGATTTGAATGCCGTTCGCTGGACGTTTTCGGGTCGGTAACGGTACGATGCATGCAAAACACTTTTATTTGCAACCAAAGCAATTCGGACCGTTATGTTGGCCACCTGGTAATTCCGATACTAATAGTTTGGTTTCATTTGAATATTGCCTACCGTGTTTGGTAAACGTCGATAGAATTTTGACGTCCGCTTTGTTTATTATTATTATTAAGTACCTTTTCTTTATTATAAATTACATAACAAGCCACGTTGTTACTTGACATTGATGAAATGGTAACTGACTCATTATCTGAACATTTAACTATTTACTATAAGTTATCACAAATCAATAAGGTCAATAATCTGTTAAAATAAACTAAGTAGTTTTTAAAACATATTTACAAGTCATTTAGTCGATAGTCGTATGCTTTCTAAAAATAAACTAGTCAGCTACGTAGGTATCTGTATCTTTATTTTGTGGTTCCGTGACAGGTACATATTTGTATTCTATACTGGACAGTTGACAACCAGCAGGACATTGCCTATACCTTATTTGTTTAGGTAGTTAAAACAATATAAACAATCTTGACGTGTCTTTTTATTTAAACATACACTTTATAAATCGAAATCTTTACATTTTACAATTTAGATATGAAAAAATCATTTACTTTCATAATTGTATTTCAGACTTTGTATTTCAACAAAAAGACATGTCAAGATTGTTTACATTGTTTTAAAACAGTTAAGGTATAGCGCTCGGAATTGCCATGGGTTTGCGGACGAAAGCGATCGTGATCACGAGCTTGATAAATTGCATTCATGTAACAAACCGATCCCCAACTGTCTGTACTTGGTGCAATCGTTCAATTGGCTTCAAACTTGGCCTCAGTTTCGACTGTCATGTCGTTACCCTTACGCGATACCATCTGTTTCAATTTTAAAGCGAGATTGGTTTGACCTTCAAACTAGAAGCGATCATGATCCCGAGAGCGTTAGACGTTTAACTCCTCCTATGCAGGAAGTTAAAAATATAGTGCACTCCGGTCTGATTAGGTTTACAAATGACGCTTTTTTTCAAAATAGAGCACTAATTAATGGTTAGATGTGTTTTACCCTTCAAAATCCCGGCGTGCCCAGATATTTTATTATCTTACGTTTGTTTACTTACAATTTAAATTATTAATTCGTATATTGTGATTAATATGTTTGTCCATAGAAGTGTGTTAGTACACATAAGATTGATGTTATTGTTTAATGACAAGGTACTCTATACTATCTTTGAACTTCAGATCTATAGGGAATTCTCAATAGATAAGACCTAAAGACAAACAAAAAAGCTTCGTTATGTAATTCCTTACAAAATACGGAACCCTAATAAAGGTTAAAATATTTGTCAAGCGACATACTTAACAACATCGATGTTAGTAACTCACTAACGACGTTAGCGACAGAAAATTTCTATTGTGATTGATCGGAGTTTAATCGACTTTGTTTTCAAAAAACACCAACGCCAATAATACAAGCTAATCCAGTATAAACTCACTTAAACACAGAACGTATTCCACTAACTGTAGGTAAAGGAAACCCAGCAGTAAAACCAGTGTCAAGACAACTTGCATCAGAATATAACTTGTGCTAGATACCCCACGCGGTACAAAATTTCTTAGAACTGCACTTGCGCTCCGGCCGTACAGTTCAAAAATAAATATAACCACTTTCCCGCGCTTATTTACTCACAACAACATCCTAAAGACACCCTAACACCATTTAAATGCGACCTTATGACTTTAGCATACAGCGCAATGTTTTCGCGGTATAACTGGCGCTTAGGTCATATCGCCGCGGCGGCGCCGATGCGTCACGGAATGGCGGCGTCGAGAAGGGTCATCGTGCTAACTGCGCTATGTATAGAACTGTTGATCGGATCTGTCTCTACGCTGTTGCCAGCCAGCTCGAAGGTCGTTTGCTATGTCGAAAGTTGTACGCGCGTTTTTGCTGCGTAACAGATGACAATGTCAAAATTTGGCGGTTTGCACTTTTTTCGATGTCGTTAATTATTGTTGTATAAATGCCAATGTGTCTTAGCTGCATGTGACAGAGAAGGTCGCGGTCGTGATACGGTATGTATTCTATGTATTTACGCAGTTTCGTCATGCAGTAATTATAGTTAACAAGACAGGTTTAGGTATTATGTTGCCAGCGCCACCGCTTCCCCACTTTTTTCCACGCCTTTTGCCAAATATTACGTTTTCCACTATTTTGAAATCTGATCATTGTATCTCAAATAAAAAATGTACAAAACTTATTTTCTTCAAATTCACGTAAATCATCTAAGTACGCATAAATAACTACATAAATGAAAATATTTAAAATAAATACGTAAACTTACTAACGAATGAAGACTTCTATTTTTCCGTCAAAATTCCGGGTTTTCGAAGCACTGTCTCAGTATTTCTAACTTCGCCACTAGCAACACTGTTACTGTTAGGTCCTTAAACTTTTGTCACGTTTGTCATTGATACAGTTAGGTGCACTTAATTAGGTCTGTTTTTACAACACATTAAGACAAAAATACATTTTCGTAAATGGCTATAGTACGTATGCTTTAGCAATTAATGTCGTCGTAAAAATATAATTATAGTCTTATCGTCCTAGGAAGGAACAAGATACAACTAACGTAGTCATTATCTACGTCAATATTGGACTGTCTGTCCTTAAAATAACACAGCGTGACTTTATTGTTAGTATAAACATAATGAACTACTATTATAGATGTGAGATTCATTCTGTCTGTCTGTTAGATTAAAAGTTTTAACTGCTGAAGCGATCTCTACCAAATTACGCGTGGAGATAGCTCAAGTCCAGAGAAAAACATAGGCTACTTATTATCCAGGAAAAGCAAAGCTCTGGGTAATACGGTCGCTCGTATTAAAAGGGGTCACCTCACTGGAATAACTGGTCACTTATGGTATATTGTCTTTGGGTTGCAGGTAACAAACGTATTACCGCACCTTCTAAATGCGTCGATATTTCGTACCACGAACGTACGTTTTTGTTATGATAAACGGCTTAAAAAATAGTAATCGATTAGGTGTGAAATATTACTGTACAATGGTAACAAATACATGAAATAAAAATAAGACTTGCGAAATTGCCAAAACGACACTAACGCGAAGGCACAAACGCCACGCTGTCAAAATTTTCCTCCAACGCAAACACCACAATGGGTAAAACTAGTGATCAAATTCAAAGATACCTAAGAACTACCGTAAAGAAACTAGTTTAGCATAAAAAACACATCGACATCAGTCCATTCGTGCGAGAGTTACGACTCCATAGAAAAACATACGAAACACGGACAAATATTGGTTAAAATTTATAATAATCCATATTTTGTGACTGAAGTTAGAATACATTTTCATGTCGCTTAACTCAAAACGACACTGTCCTCCTATCCTTATAAAAAGTCCTATTTACCTAAAAAGCGGAAGGCACTTACGCCTTTTATAAGCAGGTCAGTACACGTTTTATACGTTCCACGTGTAATGATAGCGGATACGACGTAGTACGTTGCATCATACAAAACAACTGTGCTATGAGTCAGACATAGTTATTTGTGTTTGTTTTAATTTATTGATAACGCAAAGGAACGGAGTAAAGAGTAAACGGTGGAATCGATTTTAAATAAATAAGCCGGGTAAATATACAGCCAGACGTTGGTCACACTAAATTAATGGCACGTCACAGAATTGATAGTAAAGCTATAGATTGTAAAATTGTTTCCGTTTTTAACTAATGCCACTGAAACCAAGGGCCCTGGGGCAAATAAAAAAATGGGGCCCCACACCTATGTAAACTGATCATTGATTATGGCGTAGCTAGCATGGGTGGCACCCCCCC
>BHDV01062339.1:239191-267518 GCA_005406045.1 Adoxophyes honmai | reverse complement strand
CCCCCCCCTAGAATTCGATAGAAACGGTTCGGGGGCCCCCTGAGCTCGAGGCACTGCCCCGCCTAGCCCCTTGGTAGCTACACCCCTGGTTGCAGTCAAATGTCAATTCTTCAACTTTTTTTTTGCAATCTGTCATTATTTTACCTCTTAACGTAAAACTTACAAAATATGCAAGTAACTACGTAACGTGAACAAATCATGGTTTTGACAACATACCGTTTCGAGTGCTCTGCCTACCCCATTTGGCAATACAGGCGTGTATGTATGTTTAAGTAAAGCTCACTGAAACAACATTGTATCGCAGTGAGACGTCAATTCTTCTTGTTTGAAGAGTCCTTGCTAATACGCCATTAAATATTAATAACCGTCCGTGAGTGCGATAGCTGGACCATCTCGCTAAATCCATGCATAATACAGCCATAAGAATGACAAGAACCTGGCTTCTGATTTACTTACAACATTGTAGCTTAGGTATAAAAGCATGTGCTTCGATTTTTAGGTTATAAATACTCGTTAAAGGCGTGTACTCGTAGGATTGTAGGTTTATGTACTAACGGTAGTCATTAGTGCCGATAGGTATCGATTTAAGGCCATCGACCTAAGCGACGGGACACGGGACACGTGATGTTTATTAATTCTTCGACAATTACTGGCATGTTTAGGCCGTGGCGTTTAGGTAAAATGACGTCTTTTGTGGCAAAAAATAAGACCTAAAGTGGGCACACAGGGCGTCTTCCCACAGGGTCACTCCATAGGTTTAGGTACCATACATCTATGGCCGAGAGCTATTGATCGCTCGGTGACGTTAAAACGTTAAATATTCTGAGCCTTTACTAACATGGGAACATTGTCAATTTTCAGAGTGCAACATACTTTCGTCACGTTGTAGAATTTGATCACGATCTGCAGGACATTTGACAAGCGCGTTCGAAATCACGATCGCTTTAAATTGGACAGATCGAACGAAATCAATCTCGCTTTAAAAAGAAAACAAATGGTATCGCAAGTCATGACAGTCGAAAGCAATGCACAGGCTCGTTTGAATGAATGAGAAAAATCGGAATCACGACCGCTTTCCTCCGTCCAGCCCATTCCTATTTCGAGGAAGTTAATTTACCACAGACATTGGCAGTGTTAAAAAAACAAACGAAAAAAAACTAAACCCAAGTCTGATGATTTGATAAACAAAACAACCGAATATAGCCTGACTTTTGAATCTTATTCCTTGTTCACGGAGCAGGAACAAACGGCCATGACAAAAAAACATGCGCCAACACGTTTCAAAGGCATGCGCGGGAGTGCGAGTCAAGGCCGCTGCGCGTGGGCGTCCACGGCTGGGCCGTGGGCTTGTGGAGCTTGCGCAGACGACAGACTTTTTGTGCAATCGAGTCTGCGGTGCACAAAGTCTTGTGTGGACTGGATGCATTGTGCGCCACTTTTTGCGCGTCGTGTGCGTTACTGCATACAATTTTCTATTTTCACAGACTAAAAAGTCCGTCGCGAAGTGGCTCAACAATCCCGGTTCGCGATGCTACAGTAAACGTCAGTGACATTGCATTGCTTGATAAAGGAAATCTTTACATGTTTATTTTGATGTTGGGCCAGGAATCAATTTACCTGACTGTATCTTTGCTTATTGAAGAATAGAAGTATTATAAAGCTGAAGTTTGTTTGTTTGTTTGAATGTGAATCTCAGGAACTACTGTTTCGAATTGAAAAATACTTTTTGTGTCGGATAGACCTTTTATCGAGGAAGGCTAGGCTATAACAACACGCTGCGACTAATAGGAGCGAAGAAACATTGGAAAATGTGGAAAAAACGGGGTAATTTAGTCACTATTCCACTCGGACGGAGTCGGGAGCACAACTAGTTGATTAGAATTGAAACTCAACGCGAATTGTGTATCAAATATCAGAGATTGAAACTTGATCCAGCTCGTAAAATTAATAGCATCAAAGGATATCTTATCGATCGAACGTGATCTTAGTAACGAAGCAGATATGATATTGTTCATTAATACATTGTAGTTAAGCTCTAAACCCACTGACAGCGGCGCGGTGGCGTCACGAGTTGTAACATTAGAAAACAAACGCCCTCACCGCAGAAATCCGGGTAAAACATGAAAATTATTAAAAAAACTTGTAAACCCTAGTAAGCTGTCACTTAAATAGAACTGAAGTTATCATAGACTATTTAACAGAGCGCATTCTTCATTGAGGATAGAACCTATAGAGTACTAATGTCATCTTGGTTGTTCGGAAATTATTCCGCAAAACAATTGAAGTGATCGCTGTGCTCTTATTGGCCGGTCCAAGATCGCGCGTAACGCTAGTGCCTTTTTCTCTACGGTTATTGGCTCTGTACAGTTTCTGTGACAGTGACGGTGACGTTTGGTATGTTGAAATCAACAAACTATTTGCGGACCGGGGTTGCGAACATTGTTTCTCTATAGGTTCTATCCTCTATGGCATTCTTTGACTGATTTCTAAACTTTTCATTCAAAAAGGTTTGCAAAGTCAATTAAAGAGGATTTTTTCTTTTATTTTTTTTTTCAAATATTGCAAATTGTTGGAATACAAAAATTACAAATGGACCATTCAACCCCTTTCAGTTTCACTTGTATTTTTGTAACTCGTTGTATTACGCATTTTACGAAATTCTTAAACCTGCCTTCGTCTCTACAGTTTCACCTTTTATTACAGATACAAAGCTAACTACAGCAACGTCGAGAGATCCCTTCTAAACACAGAAGCGATCAGGCCGGGGGGTAACACGACAAGAATTATAACTTTATTTTGATACTGTTCGTGCCAACTCAGCTTCAACGTCGACCCTCAGCTTAGAAAGGACGTAAGACGGAGAAATCACAGAGATATAAGATGTAGCTAATAAGGAAGCAGTAAAGATGGAGCATAACGATACATTGTAAAATGTAGTAACCTAGTAACCAGACGTGTATTTTGATCCTACACAATTTGATGCTAAATGTTTCTCTAGACATACATACATAGAGGACAGAACCTATAGAGAAACAATGTTCGCAACCCCGGTCCGCAAATAGTTTGTTGATTTCAACATATGTACTAAACGTCACCGTCACTGTCACAGAAACTGTATAGAGCCAATAACCGTAGAGAAAAAGGCACTAGCGTTACGCGCGATCTTGGACCGGCCAATAAGAGCACAGCGATCACTTCAATTGTTTTGCGGAATAATTTCCGAACAACCAAGATGACATTAGTACTCTATAGGTTCTATCCTCAATGCATACATACTTCTCTATACATTCAGATGTAATAGTTGGCCATACATTATAAAATCTATAAATTCGTGATGATAGAGAGAAGAAAAGTAATTATTTAAATTTTGGAATACCTACGCGGTCGCTGGTCGACGCTGTTGCGCATTTGTTTGAGGCTTTTGATGCTGCCATTTCAACTGTTTGTATTTGTTGTGTTTAATATGAACGCATATAAAGTGATATAGACGACTGTAATCGCCTAATTGGTGATTTCATAACCCACAGTCGGAAATTATGCCTTTTATTGTGCGTAATAAATAACTATCATTAGTATATCTTTGCATATTTTGCTACGGCTGGTATCGGAAGTCGAAGACAAGAGAGTCAAAATATTTGATCATAATGCGATAGTTAATTTAGTTCCGCTCGCGGCTCTGTCTGTGCATTTCTAAAAGAAGAAGCTGACTGACTGACTGACAATCAACGCACCGCCTAAACTATTAGAGTTAGAAAGAAATCCTTTTAAAATAAAGGTTTTATAAAAAAATTGCCCCCTAAGGAGACAAAACAGTAGTGCAAAGTTAGTGCACTTTGCCGTTTTTAAAGTTATTGGAATGATATACGATGTGAAAGTCCTCCATTGAAAATCATTATTTAAAATTCCATTAAAATTTAAAACTCATCGAAATATCTAATCAAAGTAAAGCGTACAATGACCAAAGCAAATGTCATTTATACCTAGTTGATTCGTCAATAGTAAACAGTATCCAAAGTGCACGTCAGTATATCTCAGGGCGATGGCTTGGCGTTCTAGATATATTTTGCCGGCACGCATTAAACACATGGAAAACAATAGCTTGATTGTGTTTTGTATTATCGTAAACATCTTATCTTTTGGGGTCTCGGTCTTAATCTAGTTTTTATCTTGTTACTAATAACTCTTGGCTTTCCTACATCCTGGTTCCTATAATAATTATTATAATTTTAATTATAGACGCGAAAACTTTGGATTGCATGGAAAACTACAGTGAATTTCACGAAATAAACAAGTTTTTAATAGAGTTTTGTTCGAATATGTTTCGAGGCCTTTTAAGACACAAGTTGACCGTTTATTTAACTGTAAATGTGTTTTAATAAAACTGTACAATAGAAGAATATACTCATAGACACGCCTGAAACAACACATAGGGTAAGGATTCGAAGTTGCGTATTTGAAACTGAATTTTATACCCATTTGTTTGAGATCCCTTGAGGTGTTGTGTCTAGAACAGCCATTCTCAAAGTGTGTTCCGCGGAAACCAGGGTTCCGTGATGTCCCTGGTGGGGTTCCACAAGAATTTAGAAAAAAAAAACAAAACGCCGTTCTCTGATCGAAAGTTTTGACGCGGCGAATACATGGACGGACGGGTGGATAAACAATACTTAAAAACTGCTGTTTTTTTTGTAGGGTTCCGTCAAGGGCTTCGCTTTCCAAAAGGGTTCCATCACTAAAAAAGTTTGAGAAACGCTGGTCTAGAATAATAATTCTCCAATTCTGTTTCGGAAGAGACTAAGGAAAATGGTTTAAGTTGTGTTTAAACGTCTGGTTAGCAACATATCACTATCATACGTTTTTAAGACGTGGAATAGTTAAGATTTTGAGTAACCAACGTTTCGTATGCTTTGCCTAATGTCTACCCCATTTGGGAATAAAATCTGTATGTGTATGGTTGTTATCTTTAAGCACAAAAGTATTTCTATATACTTTAGGTGACAGGCTAGCAACCTGTCACTATTATACTACCTCTTCCATCTGTTTTCGAGCCTAAAATTATGCTAGAAATTGAGAGATTGAAGAAAGATTTTTCTTTATGTCACGTTTCGTGTGCTCTGCCTACCTTATTTGGGAACAGACGTGATGGTATGTATGTACGGTAAACGTCCCTGAGCTCGACACCGACCCAATACTTGGCACTTGCATTATGTCATAGTAAGACAGGTGACAGATGGGTGCCATCTACTGGGCGTTGAGCATTGGTACTTTTGCCTTATTTCTAGGAAATCCCAAGGTTCTCTATCCTTTAAGTAACCTTAGTAAACATCTTTCGTCCTTGTCTACGGTCAAGTGCGATTTTATCTCGCTATCGTACAGTTCCGCTCAGTCCGACCTTCAGACGCAGATAGTTTTTATTTATATCTGGTTACCCTGAAATTGCTAAACGTGGTACTGGATTTTTGAATTCATGTGCTCTGCCTACCCCTCTTGGGAATACAGGCGTGAGAACGTTTGTGTATGTATGTGTACTTTATATATACTATGTATGTATCTATCTCTTGTTCATTTTGTATCTTTTAGGCCTGTCCCATACATACGGAATTCCGTTTCGGAATGTCGAAACGGAATATCCGAACGCATTAAATCCATACAACATCTATGGATGAGCCACACACTATGTGGCTGGTCTATAGTTTTTATATGGATTGACTGCGTGCGATATTCCGAAACGGAATTCCGTATGTATGTGGCCGGCCTTAGGGTCTTATACATCGCGCGATGGTTTAAGATCGCTCAGCGAAACTAGTGGGGGTAAACGGTGCATTGGAGGCACCGGGGGAGGTGAAGTGCGATGTCGTAAGAGGCAACTAAGGATAGGTATAAGTTTAGGTATATTTCAGTCGACAAGCTAGCAACATTTCACCAATATTCATGGCAACTTAAAACCTAAAAAAATATGCTAGAAGTGGCCCCGAAACTTCAAGTAGAACGGATTGATTGGGTCGGGCTTCCAATATTTTGAATTTTGGGTCGCCAGGCAAAAAGGTTAAGAACCGCTGCTTTAAGGGATCTCTTCCTGCTGACCTTCAAGTCATTGACAAACAATATGAAATACCAATAAGAGAAGACACAAAGAAAGTAGGAAAAAAAAACTTAAAAAAAAAGTTTTATGCTCATAGCTACAACGGGCCTTATCTAGCTTTGTTCTCGGTTTAAACTTAAAAAAACATTTGCCGTCTCTTTCACGCATGGTTGAAGCGAAACAATTTTTAAAAACACAGAGAATAAAAAATTGCGACTAGCACAGATAACAACATACCTATCACAGTTTTGCATCTGTCCCGACACAAACGGAGGGCGACACCCAACCCACTTGGCAAGAATTTTGTTTTTACATTTGCTATTTTATAAACAAGAATGCTCGCTATTTCAGAGGTTCTGATATAAAACAATGTGCCTCATTGTCCATGCCACAATAACGTACCTATGATGTGGTATTGTGATCCTAGTTTGGGCTAATTGATGTAATTATCCGCCATATGGGATATAATTAAGTTTATAGTTGATTTTGAATGACAATCTTGTCCCTACTCACTCATATTTTACCATTCCACAGATCAAGTCTTAAAAGTATTAAGAGGATAGGAGTCGCACCACTTCTCCATACAAACGTAGTCCCCTGTTTTCTCCGTGAATAATGACATTAGAGCAAAATTTTTTTTACATTATATTTGTATCTGTTGTGGCTAAGCCCCTACGATTTGCTTTTATCGATATTCTAAATAAAAAAAATATAAAAAAAATAGAAAATCGATGAAAGCCAATCGTAGGGGCATAGCCACAACAGATACAAATTTAATGAAAAAAAAATTCTCTAATGTCATTTGTCACAGAGAAAACAGGGGACTACGATTGTATAGAGAAGTGCCGCGACTCCTATCCTCTTAAGCGTAAGCCTTCGTAAAACATAAAAAAATGGCGCATAAAAAGTATTAAATACGCAAACAAAAACGCTAGTTTATCTTATCGCAAAACCTTGAACTCTCATTACTTAGGTAAGTGTAATTTACTTATAAAAGAACGTAGCTAGATATGTATGTTCTAGTGCTAAGTGCATACACATACATCTTTAGATATAGTTGGTGTGTATTGTGTAGCTTTATTTGTATCTAACACTATAATTAGATGTCAGGGATGCATCGCCTTTCTTGAAAGGTTAATAACAGCACAGCTGTGAAACTCGTCTGTAAGTATACAGTTTGTATATCTATACAGACAACATATAGTGTGGCCATAATGTTAGGTAGACGCCCTATTATGCAGGTGTTTCAGCGTGCATATGGCTACACGACTAGTTCCTATAGGTCTAGTTTGTGTTCCTATGGAGTTAGACGGAAACGACTTTTTTCATTTGAGGTATAACAGGGTGATTTGCTTGTTTATCGGCAGCAGAGGACGTAATTGATATCCGAACACACAAATGTGTAGGTATCAACGAAATCGGCCTAGCAACCACAGATTACTGATAACAGACACGCTGATATAGAAGAAGGTCGTAAGTCCAGATATGTCAACGTAATAACAGTCAGTGGATGACAGCTACGCAAACAAATTAAGAAGGCACCAAGATGATAGTCAGGAAGCGTGCTCACATGGTCGCCGGCCACACCAGCCGCGCACGTAGCAGCCACGTAAACCAAACAAACAGTTACCTTGAGAACTCGATGAGAACTTCCCCTGAAGGCGATGACCACACCATATCAACACACAACACTAAAACTCCACCTGCACATCACTGGATAAGGACCAAGGCACCCGAATGATAACACCACTAAACAAAAAAAAAACCGGGGGTCCTAAGAAGGTCGAATCTGATATTTTTTCACGGTAAAGCTCGCAACGTCGCCCTGTCGCCGGACGGACGCGCGTTCGGCCCGCGCTGCGCTCATTGGTTAAATGTGGCGGCCGCCATCATTGCACGGCGCGCGGCCGTCCAATGACGCCGCGTCCCGCACGCCCCGCCCACATCCTCGCGGCCTGTTGAATGAACCCGCCGGCAGTAGCGGCCGAACTGTCAGACCCGCACCACGTATGAAGCTCGACTTAGAATGTGAACGGACAGTGACGAGTGAGAGTACGCTACCTGATCCGTTTACACAAAAAATAAGTAGAAAATAGTGGACGTAAATGGTAATGTAAGTAATACAGTTTCAAACGAGTTCATGAATAATTGAAGCGGTAGGAAATCACGTGATGATTAGTGTTTTTTGTGTATGGATAGAAATTACTTTTCTGATATCCCCAGGCCGAGTTTTGAGGTGTTTATACCTGAAACAAGATAACGACAAATTATTTTTTATGCTTCATGACACTGTGAAAAAATTAACTGATAGCTCATGTCTGTCGCCTAATGGCATGTTTGCACGGAAAGCGATCATTACGGGCCTAGAGAGAATGGAACCATTCAAGACTTCCTGGAAACATTTGCGCTAATATTGTTAATATTAAAAACTTCCTCGTAAATTAGGTAAAACAGAACGAAATGTTTCCGAGAAGTCGAAATTTTGAATAACAAAACCAACTGAACTAAGTCTTTAAATCTATGATAGGTATTGTGTGTTGCTCAAAGCGGTACAAGCTTCAGTTATTGTCTCTGAACTCTCCTTCGACATGATCAAACCAGTCCAAGCCACGTTGTAGCTCGCTACGTGTTGTAAAAACCCACCACGTGTAACATAAAATTCACATGCGGTCACCAAGACTAACCTGAAGTTAATACAATATCTATATTTTAATAAAATTTTAGTACCTAGGTATCAGAGGAGAAAATAGGGCGAGAAAAGTCTGAAATAAATGTATTTTTTTAGTCTCGAGTGATTATGACAAACGACAATCTGCGTCAACAAACACAAACCTTAATTTTAATTCTTTATCTAACCGATGCGTATACGTATTCTAGCCACAGTACCCAAACCAAAGGGTAAGCACACCTTTTGATGCCTGTTTTAAAAGGGTCCTGTCCCGAGAACCGGCCGGGGTGTGGTCATGAACAGAATGTTTCTTTTGCGCATAAAAATAATGTGAAAAGGTCCGTACCTGAATAAATAAGAGATATGGACGCGGTTTATATTAAAATGCTTAAAAATACTTGCTGTATTACGGATATTTCAGAATAATAAGGAAGATACATGTATGAAATTATGGTAAGTATGCATGGGTATCAATGTTACAATAGTTACGGTAAGTAAATGCCACATGTAGTGTCCAAATAATAGAAAGGTAGAATACTGAAAGTGCTATGGGTATAGCAGAGCTATTAGGATTAAAGATATCTTAACCAAATGGCCGACTAGCTAAAGAGAATAAAAAAACAACGGTGCTCTAGAAAAAAAAAAATTGCGTCTGAAATCTGAAATGATGACTATCAATTCAACAGAGACCTTAACTCAAAATGGCGGAATACAGGTAGCATGGGATTAGAAAGTACTTCTAAAGGAAGGGAATGATCTGTGCTGTGCGCAAGGCACAATATTTTCAAACAAATATTTACTGATTAGTCACCTAATATTCTGTTTCAAAAGCGAATCTACGAAGCCTACTCCATAAAATCGAACCAAAGCTTCACACAAAACGATTCAAAATTACTCTAAAAAATGTTTTCTGCCGAAAAGTTAGCAGAACCAGCTGATTTGGCGGCTCTTCAAGGTCCTACCAGTCACGGGGTGGCCCCCCTCGCGGGGAGAGGGGAGAGGCAAAATGTCGATAACGGCACTGTATATAGGTATGTACTAGATATAGCTGTACACCTACTCTCATAGGTATATAGGGAGTAGGGAACCGAAGTTCCAAAATTATCTGAGCCAGAGATTTCCTGGAACTACTTTATGTTAGTTACGTAAGGTAATGTCAGTAGAAATTGTAAACGATGACAACTCTGGTGATTAACAAAGTCTTAATACAAGAACATGAGTATTGACATATTTGCTATCATATACAGACGATATTGAAGAAACATGGTCTGTCGGAGCAGAAATATTAGCGTACATAATATCACTACAAGCAGAGTTGGACCGCATTCAAACAGGAAAATATGTATTGTACGCAAAACAAGACAATCGCTGCGAAAATAGCGTAGACGTTGAGTCAGTCGCGGATGTTTTTGACGTTTTTACAAGCCGTTATTTGCATAACATGACTATCTTCACGGCTGTGCGTTCTGAGAACAATACTTATTATCATAGAATCACAGCGGAATAGACTTGAGAAGGGTGATAAGATACAGGACTCTGTTGTAAGTGTTACAAGTGTCCAAGAACATCAGTATCCATCTCTTAAGAAGGCACGTGTATTGTACAAGCGTAATTGTGTTTTAATTATTCTCCAGAGGAGACTAGTCTAAGAGTAAACAGTTGAGGTAGAAATTCCAATAAGACCAAAAAAATCTCTGATACTAGGAGGCACGTAAATATTCATCATCAATTTATGTGATCAGCTCAGCCCAGTGATAGCAAAATTTTCGGTAATTTCTTTAACACGTTCGACGCCAGAGACACAACGTCTATGTCAAAAACACTCTCAATAAAACGCTGCCGGCAATAGATTTATATGGTGAAGATAACGGCAGAGAGCAAGGAATACCTATTTAAGGACCTTCTGTACGTAGACTAGTTCCTATAATGGGGCCACGCTGCAAACAAATTGTTGAAAATGTTGAATTAGGAACTAAAGAACATTATGTAGATGATGTAGGTATCGTCAAATTAATATTACCTGTTCATCCTACTGTTTTGTTTCCTCACGTGAATAAATCCGGCATCTCGTTCGCTCGCGTTCAATTCACACGACCGCGGTTAAGTCAAACAAGTCCGCCATTTTGCTTTCAGTCTCATGCTAAACACAGATTGAATACCTACGCTGCTTTAAAGTCAAGGTCATCGAGGGTTACTGGTTGGACGTGTGAAATGAATTTGACATCCTCCTTGTATTAAATTCGGTGAAGACATGTTTTCGACCATTATGAAATTACTACCGTAACGTAACTTATTCTTCGACTAGGTACCTATCAAGAGTAAAATGTAAATTAAGAAACAAAAGATACGAGAGAACATACTGGTAATGTAAGTATGGAAAAGTTGAATAAAGACGATTGTTATTATGTTTCTAAAGTAGTAAGATACCCACTTAAGTGTCTCGAGCTCGAGTGATAGCGTCCTTAAGTAGGTACTACCTACTTAGTTCAGAGTTCAGATAATCTTTCATTAGATAGAATGTTCTGGCTAGATAATAATGAGCACTGAGTAAATACATGTTTCAAACTAAGTAGGTATACCTAATACCTAAGTGATTCTCAATTCTGACACGTAGGTATGACGGGCGGGATATACTTGTGTAATTTACTCGTGTTACCTAAAATTCCTCTCATTTCACAGACGACAACAAATTCTCAATGAAAATAATTTTCAAAGACGAACTATGCAGCACTTATCTACAAGGCTCTACGCACAAAGGCACTCTCAATTTAATAAACAAAACGCAATACAGTAGGTATTTTGATAAGAGATAAAGCAAGATATCTCGTGCCGAGATAAAAGGAATTACCTACGCGCGACGTTGCCGCACCGTGCAACGTAGCCCCGTACGCGACGTTGCCGTTCGCGAGTCTTGTTCTGTTTGGTTGCCAGTTACAACATTCGAAATAAAAACATTGCTTCTGTGAGTCTGTGACATTTATGCTGGCTAACTATAACAAACGCGTGTTGATTCACGTAATAAACATTATGGATATTGGAATTAAGATTAATAATGAACAATTGTTATGTATGTAAGGCAATTACGAAACAAGTTCACGGTAACATGGTGACGAAAACGCTATCGCAAAGGTGATTTCAATTATTGATCCATTAAACATTTATATTGATGCTAAGTGCATTGCCATTTATTTATTTAAGCTTTATTGCCAGACTGATGTTTTTTTCTTGTTTTGTGTAATTTGAATTGAAATCCAACACAACAGCAACTTTTGAATTATCTTCCAAGGGAGAGCAACAATCTACAAGATGAAAGAAGTAAAGCAACAAAGACATGAAACGTTACGACTTGCGATATCACCAAAGGAACTGAACTTTCACATCTACAACATTTTTGCAGTTTTTTTTACTGCTCAGAAAACCCAAGAATCTTATATACAATCTGGATATTGCACTAGTAATAAAATTTTGAAGATCTGTTTTTTGACCTGGTTTGAACTTTACTGTATCTTCTATCTCGTTTACTCTTTAGACGGGGTAGCCAAGTTCAGGTTTAATTTTCCCAAATAAAATTGCTTAATTCACAGTGCACTATATGTTACTACCAAATTTGGACGCACACAAGTTATAAAATGTGAAGTAAAAAAAATGTTAGCTTTACTTTGTTACTTGCTTGTTATTTCCGCGAATAGCCTACTGACAAAAACACATTTAAGTGATTTCAAATTACATCATTTTTCGTAAAATTTTACTAAAAGTTACGGTAATTATTGCAACGTAATATAGCAACACCATTTGCATATGTCAAACATTGTGATTGCCGCTGTCATTGAGTTATCGTTCGCTTCGAAAGTTTCCAACGGTTTTATGTATTATTTAAGCAGTATTCTGGAGATAATCATCATGAGTTGCATAGTTCGTAGTTGCAGAAATGTGTGGTATCCAGGATCAAGTGTATAATTTCACAGGCAAGCTATTAATTCCATTATTATTACTCAATCGTTTACTTTTTTAACAGAAGCTTATTTCACGTATATCTCGTAACTATTTTATTAAATAGAGACAGATAAAATTAGTTTAAGCCTTTATTATCAGATTTAAGTTCTCATTTTTGGTGTTAGATAAGAGTAAATACAAAAAATCTTGATTGTTAATGAACCATAAAAATATGAAGGAGAATGATTAGGGTAACCATGTTTTAGGTTAAATAAAACCCAATCGCGGAAGGTTTTACGATTTGCCTATGAAGTTAATGGTAATTATATGGAATGTACAGTTACAGTTACATATCCAAAGAACAAACTTATTTCTTATCTACACTAATATTATAAAGAGGAAAACTTTGTTTGTTTGTTTGTATGTTTGTTTGTTTGTTTGTTTGTTTGTTTGGTTGTAATGAATAGGCTCAGTAACTACTGGACCGTTTTTTAAAATTCTTGCACCATTCGAAAGCCACATTATCCACGAGTAACATAGGCTAAATTTTATTTTGAAAAAAAAGAGGATTCCGTAAAATATTTGGGTTTAGATACCTACATCTACACTAATATTATGAAGAGGAAAACTCAGGCTCAGAAACCTACGACCCCAAAATCCGAAATTTACGCGAACGAAGTCGCGGGCGGAAAGCTAGTTCTATTATACTTTTTTTGGATATAAGGATTAATTTTTTAGATAACATTTTACTTTTTTTACAGGAACCAAAGCAAGCCCACGTAAAGAAAGTCAATGAGTAGAATAGCAACTCCATATTACGATAGCTTTAGTTGTCAGTGATTTGCACGAATAAGATGGTAACCGTTTATTACGAAAATATTTCAAGCATATATATTTTCGGTAATGTAAATTTTGGCTTATAACAAATAAATTAAGATAGGTAAAAATAAATGAATTATGACATACGTATACACATTATACACGCCCTTAAAATCACCATTAATTTGATATATAACTCGTTGATGAATTCTTTGTAGAACTAAAGATATAGAGTAGAATCGGTTTTTTATTTTTCCTGTAAAATTTTCTTTTTCCTATTACCATTTTATTCCCCGGGGGCGACAATTTTACGAAATTTAATAATTCTTAAGAGACGAACTTCTTTTAGTTGATTCACTTGCTTGTTTTTATGATCTTTCTTATGTTCGTAAATAGGTTTAGAATAAAACTAATCATTATTCTCACCTAACGTCCGAAAGTATTGTCACCGTAATGAAAGGGACAGCAAATAACAGTGACGTCATTCAAGGTCAATTTTTTGGGCTTCACTTTTTTCTTCTATATGCAATCTCCAGTTTGAGTATAAGCTTCTTGAGAAAACCACATCGTCCATGTATGACATCCGCTTAAACCTTACAACGGTGTGAGAATGTGACACTTCATTCACCTGTCCTTGCTCGATGCCCCAGAAAAAAAAAGCAAACCATAGACGTCAACATGCGTCCGCTGAAAAGAGTTTACGCAAAATACGACTAAAAGTTAACTACGTAAGGTTTACTTTAGTCACTTTCTAATAAATATCCGCAAAGAAATGTTGGCTGATCCAGGAAGCGTCCAAGGCTACCAAACGGCTGTCAAGCTTGACCAATATGGCGGACGGTTTTTTTACTTTCTACGTCTTGTTTACTGTTTTGGAGCCAAAGTTATCTGAGATGAATAAATGGGGAATTTAGATGACTGGCTGAAGTTGTTTGTGCGAACGCGGAGTTATCGGATTATTTTTGGTTTTATGGATGTTGTTAAACTAAAAGATAGGATGGAGCTTTTAGGCATGAAAATGATATTCAACAAGATTTGAGTTTGAATTCAGTTATTTTGGGAATTATAATTAATTCTGATAGATAAGAGCATACAGAGATTTTATAGGTGAGTAGAGAATTTTATTAGGAGTATTAATAATTTAGTATGTAGTCAATTAGAGGTCCCTACTCTCTCTGACAATGGGTATAATTCTGTTGAAGATCTAAAATATTGACTGATTTTACTATAATGCATTCCCATTGACAAAACTATAGTACATACATACATCACGCCTGTATTCCCAAATGGGGTAGGCAGAGCACACGAAACGCTACGGACAAAACTGACTATTTCACGTTTCGTGGGTTCCAGCAATTTTTTTTAAGTTTTCGCTGGCAGGTATTATAGTGACAGGTTGCTAGCCTGCCACTATTTCCGTAGTCGTCTCTTACGGTATCCCCTGAAGAAATGGAGAGGTGTTATTCTAAACCCGATATGGAACAAAAATGTACAGACATAAGAAATATGTACATCTAGCCAGTAAACAAGGCTACAGTTACAGTAAACAAAAAACTAACAGCACTCCGGAACGTTTAGACGGGATGTCGTTTTCATGTAATGCACTTCCTAAGAAACGAAAATGAGATACTTCCACACTTGACGGCGGCTTCGGGTGGCGTACTTTCACGAGCATGCAACCTTGTTTGTAGTTTGTGAACACTGCTTGCATGTGTGTCACGCGAATGAGTGACAATGTGCTACGTGTTTACAGTCTCGTAAAATACGCTTACACGTTCGACGCCGGTGACACAGCGTCTGTGATCAAAAAAATCTTAGGTACTCCTATGCCAGTGACACATATCTGTGACCATGTTATTCGTACTCCTGACCACGATAATTTCGCCCGGCATAACTAAAGGGCTCAGTGAAACGCTGCCGGACGCGAACGTGTTAAGATCTTCGGTATGGTGAAATATCGTAACAATTCGACAACACTACATAGACAAATCCATGACAACTACACGCTTCGCCACTTTAGCATATTTTTAGGTATTATAGTGACAGGTTGCTAGCCAAAAGAATACCTCAATTTATATCCTTAGTCGCCTCTTGGATATCGATCCAAGAAAAGGAGAGGTGTCATACTAAACAAGACAAAAACAATACGCTTTAAGTAAATATACGCTTTTGTAAAAACGAATGAGGGACTAAATGAATATGTCATCGAGTAGTAGACATATTTAGTACTTAGACACTTTTGTCCTAACGACCGATCCCAATATTCAATCTATGGATGATTATGGATGACGAGTTTACTAGAAAGATAGAACAAGCCTTCCAATCAGTAAATATCTGGGCAACACTTATAACCCACCAAAGCTTTCAATAGCTAATATCAAAACGGCAATAAATGATATTAACCCAGCATCAAAGCAAGTCATCCAGAGCTTACGCAAATTCCACAGCACTGACGCCACGCTCAATGAAACCCGTTCAGAGTAACTAGAGTCCAGTTTGTATGCCAAATGAAATGAGTAAATATCGGCCGTATGCCAAATATCTATACAAAATACAAGCCAGTCTGGCACGGATTGTGGATTCCGGCGATGCAGAGATTTTTAATTTTCACGAGACTTTGCAGTCATGTTCCACTTATAAATATCGGTTCAAGACAATGGTGTAAGATTCTTACAGTAAGAAGGACGGAGCGCGGAAATGTCTCGAGAAAGTAAATAGTGTAAGTAAAGCATTCTCGGCTGCTTATCGTCCTATTTTTTGTTGTATCATTGTATTAGGTACACATGCACGAAGACTATCCAGTGGTACCATCGAACCAATTGATTCCTGACCCACAATAGAACCTATTCATAGTGAACGTCATAGTGACATTGCATTGCTTGACAAAGGAAATGTGAATGACGTTTATTGTGACAACGTTCTGCGGTGGGTCAGGAATCAGTTGCGAAGCTAACGTTATAATTATAAAATTTGTTTTTTTTTTTTTACATACATACATAAACATCACGCCTGTCTTCTCAAATTAGGTGGACAGAGACGAAACGTTACATTGTCGAAACCGTTTCACGTTCCATCACCACTTTAAGCATAACTGTAGATTTAAACTTAGATTATTGCTAGCCAGTTTTCTATAACCACAAACCTATTCAGATGCATCTTACTACAACCACAGAAAAAAAATCAGAAGCATTGTTCAAAATCAGACACCAACACCAGCAAAAGCGTCCGCGATTTGGTCACGGAACGTCCGTCTAGGTCTTCCCCTCCCAACACATCCATTCACACTTCCAGCATAGATCTGTTTAGTCAATCTTCTTTCATCCATCCTCTCTACATGACCAAACCAGCTAAGCATACTTCTTTCTATTCTAGTTACTATATCTACTTGCGGACGTTTTAGAAACAGGTCAGGTCAAGAGTACCCGAAATCGACGAGCATCGAGCATGTATGAAAAGACTAATGAATGTGGATGAAGCAAAAGAGGTATGTCAGGATCGTAGCAAGTGGAACAAAGTGGTCTCTGCCTACCCCTGTGGGAAAGAGGCGTGACGGTATGTATGTATGTATGTACACCAGCAAACAGAATTTAAAATTATTAACGTTCTATTTCTTCCGTGGATGTCGTAAAAGGCAACTAGGGAAAAATCAAGGAACTTTACTTAAGGTGATAGGCTAGCAATAGCAACCTGTCACTATTGTACCTCTACCTCAAAACCTAAAAAATGCTAGAAGCGACTATGAAACGTGACAGTCATCTTAGTCTATTGCGTTTTGTGTGCCTACCCCTTTCAGGAATACAGGCGTGATGTATGTATCTATGTATTTACTATGACGTAGCGTTTACCTAGCTTTGTTTACAAGATTTCTATCACTTTAACCAAGCCTCTGGGACTACGGACGGAGTATTTGCTAACAACGCAAGTTATTTGTTCTGGCTTCGTGGAAAATTCCACTTCAAGGCAAGGTGGCTGCACTTTACTCACTGTAGGTGAAGTTGAGGATGAATCAGTGTTTGCTATTACCTGAAACAAAAACATGAATTTGAGTCGAAGTATTGGAGACACAGAGCAAAGGAAAATCAATATACAGTGTGTGAGTTAATTTGAACAAGATCGAGTTTCCTACAAGATCTGTTTATATTTCGAAATAAATCAATATAATGTGTAAAAATCATTATTAACTAACAAAACTAAGCGTTAATTCGAACACATCGGCACCAAAAACTCGACAAATCTGTTGCAGAAAGAAAGAAAGAGAAAAATAGTAAGTATGTACGGACAGCTGCAGAGAAAAGTAACCCCCTAGTAATGAAACATTGTATGGGCGGGGGGTTACCTTTCTCTGCAGCTGACTGTACCTCAGAGCAGCAAATCCTAAGGCAAGCTAAACCATTTTAAGACAAGTTCAAGATTGTGTCATCATGCACTAGACTTTGTTTTTGTTAGGATTAGTTTTGACAACGCTTTCGTACCATTTGATATTTCAAACACTCGATAATTCGTAATATTCTAAATCTCTCGAATTTTGAATTAACGTGAGTCGACTGTAATCCAGATTCGATTAGGAGTACTTCAAGTGCACAACAACCCAAATTAAGACGTCATTTTTGGAATTTATCTATATGTATGTAACTATGATTGGCAACAACATTAAAATAAATGTTTGCATTAACAACAGGCATTATCTATTTCCTACAATTGGCTTTGTTTATCGCTTCGTCGATAAGATAAGTAATTAGGTTTATCTTCACTTTCGTCACCCGGATTACTTGCACAAGTCACCTTCTTTGTTTTCGGAACGATTCGACTGCACACAGCTGTGTTTGGCTATCTCAAATACCAGCCCAAAGTACAATTCACATCTCCTTTATAATAACAACGTCTTTTTATGCGCAAAAATCACAAAGAGCAAAAACTCGAGCACCCGCGAGCGGTACTCCAAAATGGAGTCATAAATTCAACCGACGTACTTTATTAAGATTTTATTCGCGCTCGCATAGTACTCGAAACTAATGAAATATGTATGCCGTAACTTGAAAAAACTTCATTGTTTTTCTAGTCATACTGTATTAGAATGTTTTCGTGGGCAGATAAAAAAGGCTCTCGAACTATTCCATTCACCCAAGTCATGAAGTTGCTATTATTCTAACTTCTAGCTTTTTCATTTTCTTCGTAACAATTTGAAATGTCTGGTATTTTTAAATACCAATCCCTCAAGAGACTCACAGCGACAAAGACTGACAATTCAAACCGCTTAACCTTAGCCTAAAACACTTAACACACCCTATTGAACCAACGCAGCAACCAATCGGTTCCTTTCAACTCGTCTTTTAAAAGACTTTCCTAGGTCCTAATTAAGACAACGTATACCTAAGCTACTTCGAGTAACTCTTCCAACTTCCAAAAGGTCTTAAATGCCCTGTATTTCCAATTAAGTTGCTCCTTTTTGTTACAACTAGGTTGTCTAATGAAAGTCCCCACTCGGCCTGAAATAACCGACCATTCATGAAGGTCCTGAGCCACTGAGCCAGGGTACGGAAATCGCGCAATCAAGGGGATTCCGGAGTTAGGGACCGAATTGCAGGGACTGAATGGCTCGGGTTGCCATAGAACATGATGGGGCAAAAAACATAAAGCTTACTGACATGAACATGAGATTCTTGCTGGCTGTTTTATCGGTCGAACTGAATGGCTAGCAAAAAAAGCTAACAAACAAATGATGAAATTTAATGGTAACAATTTGCACTATTATTCGTTATCCTATCTAGTAAAGCTTGCAATGATTTAAATGACTGAACCTAAAATTTTAACCGTCAGGTGAGAAAATAGATCGAAGTAATCTTCATGTTTCTAAAATGTAAACCACAAGTAAAGACCGCAAGTGGTGAATTAGTTTGAATTATAGATGTCTCAGTTCCCGTATTGCAACTATGTTTAGTCCAAGTCTGCTAAAAATCCTTGAAGCCTCCTTTAATAATTCGCCACCTGTACAATGCTAAAGGAACTTGCTCTTCGATCGATTTCTGCATCTGTAACCTTAATAATGTCTATAACTAGTACATCATCTATGGTCAAATGAAAGTCGTAGACAAATAGCTTTCGGACTCCTAATAAATCAGTTACCTCTATTTTAAATATACTTTTTGCACGGATTATGGATGGTACAGTCTATAATTTCCGGTTTGAGCGGGCCACACCGAAAAGAATTCAAATTTTACTGATTTATGGTCTCGAAAAAGAGAATATCTGCAGAATTTATTCGTACGCTAGTGAGAGCTTAGATGTTTTCAATAATATACGGAAAGGCAAGGAAACCGTTATGTATTAACCCATTAATGGTCAAAATGAAACTAGCAGAGATTCATCAAAAATTTGTTGATTTTATAATTAAAGAGGATAAAAGGAATTAGGAAATGAGAAAAAAAAAAATTTTTTTTTTAGGCATTTTTGCGAGTTTTCTCACCTTTTCGGTAGAGTTTGGAGCGACGTTATTGTCGACAAGGTGGAGATTTATTTATTATTATAAAACTGTACCCAATCATATTACATTTAGCGTCAACAATTTAAATTTTTCCCTTAATTTTAAGTGTTCCCAAATTGGCACAGTGACCAAGAATGGGTTAAAGATATAATCACAATAATCACTCGTGTTATTGTACAGTACAAACTTGCTCGGAAATAGTCTTGTGATTTCTTGGATTCAATTTAATTAATTGACGATTAAGGTATTATTTGTAGATCCTGTACAATACAATACGAAACTACGTAATAAAGTGTAATAAATAGCTACTCATAGATACATATACGTGCGTTATATTTAAGCGTGTGACTTTTGTGCAACACATCTTTCAATTTAATCACATTAATGTGACATTGCGTCAAACTAATTTGAATGAAAGTATTTACGGTCTAGATTCGCGGCGTGGCAACGTCGCGGCGCCTGCAACTCGCGAGTCTAGCCTCGCTGATTCAGCACTTCACACGACGCTAGGTTTATTTTATTTAAGGAGTAACTTTTAATTTGAAGGCGAAATGTAATCACTGCTGATTTACTTCCTTATTCACAGTTGGAGCTAAGAATTCTTGAAAAAGATAAGTAGGCACGAATGGGCTTCATGGTTCTTTTCTGAAATAATAATATGAAATGCCTAGATACCTACTGTCGATAGATTTAATGAACAGAAGTCAGTAAATAATTAAAAGGATAATTAACAGACTTGCTTTGGTTGTGGCAGCGTCATTGTAAAAAAAATCATAGAATCTTTCACAACTTCTTTTATTTAAATACCTATCTGAATGAGTATTTCAGCATGACATTTTCTGTACCTATCTAAGGTTATATCTACCTCTACCTAGGCTTACAGGTATTCCGGATCTACAAACATAATCGTTAAGTAAATATGGAATACAACATCTTTTTTTTAAGTAGTGGGTAGAAATGTAACTTATAAGCAAAATGTGGGTGATAGGAGGGTATAAATAGATACCAGTAACTGTTTAAGGATGTTAAAGTTTCCAACGAATATTTATTAATAATACCTACCTATACATTTACAAAAAAATATTATTAAAACAAAAGTTTTGTAACTGTAGGTTTGTTTAATATATTTTTCAACACAAGAATAATCAAATGACTTTCGAACTTGCTGTCACCACCAATCCACTTAACACCTATTCATTGGCATCTTTATTCCCATCACATTTTCTGACTACAATATTAGGAAAGTGGGATACAGCCTTCGGTCGCTCCACAAATTCCACAATGTCCAGCTTCTTTTTCTGTTTTTTTTGCCATTTGTATCCCAATTTCTGTAGAGCTGTACGTAGGGTCGAAATCGATCCAACATAGTCGATTTTCTCTTGGAGTAAACTTCGCATCTGCGCCAGGGTGGGTAACAAGCCATGATGTTCTGCTTGAAAACTTTCAATGGTCGAACGTATGACAGCAACGTTAGACTCTGTCAATGGCAACCTGTGTATATAAACACGTTTCTTGCGGGTTTTCGGAAATTTAAATGGGTTAGGTGCCTTTGCTTCGGCCGCTACTCTATTTACTGTCCGTTCGGAAACGCAGGTTGCTTTTGCCGTTCTACTTCGAAACTTCCTCAAACGTTCACCAATTTGTGCTACTATAGATGCGTGATGATATTGTTGATCTTTGACTATTTGCAATATTTCCCTTGCATCTTCTTGAAGAAATTTGTACACGTTGATTATAGTTTCACGAGTCTAAAAAAACATCGATACAGTTAGAGCTAAAAAGGAAACGTAAAATAAATACGTGATAAGTATTTCATTGGTAAAATTACCTGAGTGGTTACAAGTTCGTCCTCCGATGAACTAGACATTTTCAGTTAGGTAGCAGAGTAACAAGGGAACGTGTTGCTCGGACGACGATCACTACGTCACTAGAGCTGTAACGAACCGTATGTATTCGTTACTAAGTAACGGGTATGCGGTCTGATACGGAGTACCGAATCGTTACTCACGCATCCGTCTCGTTACTCGTTACTCGCATCATTCGTACTATTGGTGCCTACACTGTTTCGGTTCACTCACACAAGTACCGTATTTCGTTAATCGTATTCTCCGTATTGACATAGTACTAATACGGGTTCCTGCAACGTTTCAGTTCAAGCAAGTGTCGTTGATATTTCTGAAATATTATTTCACACGAACACATTTCGGTACTCGCATTCTTTGTTTTTTGTGTTCCTTACACTGTTTGTTGTGTTCATACGTGTATCGAAACGTTTACTGTTCGTATTTCGTATGTTTCGTATGACGCATGATACGACTCGATTCAGTACTCGAACGTACCGAACCATGTTGCAGTACGAGTATCAAAAGTAACGAGTAACGTAACGATACGAAAGTAACGAGTACTTGTTATCCTAGTAACGAATACATACGGGTACGCTTCAAGTCGTTACTTTTACAGCTCTATACGTCACTAACGCACACATACAGACGAGAAGAGAAGAGCTTATTCGCATTTTGTATTCAAACGCACACTGACTGCGCCGCGCCGCGCGCAGCGAGAGTACAGTCGATTAACTAAAGCTGGCGCGTTCAAAACACAGGTTCCACTTGTTACCAGACTTAAAAAAAATCATTTTTTTTTTTACTTGTGGGCCATTCCGCTATAGACAATTTCAATCACTCTTTTTTCAATCACGCTATTTCTATTGTTACTTATGGAAAGAAGATAGTCTAAATTTAATAACCATATAATTTTTATGCGATTTTATACCATATTCTCATTTTTGTCGTGTCTCAAAATATTGTTATCGAAGGATTAGTAGAAGTTGTAAAATCATGACTAGCAATACTGGCATGAATCATTTGTTTTAGACGTTTTGAGGTATAGTTTTACCTGCTAATAGTGAACTGACATTATTCGTTTGTCTTTGTGTACCAAAAAATGTAAGTATATGTTGTTAATTATGGAAAGTAATGGACTGCAAGAATACACTGTTAAGTTGTTGCACCCGCGACGCAAAATATATAAAAGTTTACTTTGTTCACTGAAATAAATAGTTAAAGTTCTGAAACTTTGCAAAAGTAAGAAGAAATCAAAACTAAACATTTTGTTTTTGTTTTTTGGACTGTACTGATTGTTATATTTATATAATCGATACCTTAAATCGGTTGCACCCGCGATCTTGATGTGAGATCGCGGGTGCAACTTTTTTAAAGTCGACCTTTTTGTGTGACTAATTATACCAGCGGTTCTCAAACTTTTTTAGTGACGAAATCCTTTTATAAAGCGGAATACTTAACGGAGCCTTCAAAAAAAAACAACAGGTTTTAGAAGTGTATTGTTTATACATCAGTCCGTCCGTGTATACGAGGCAAGGCGTCAAAATTTTTGACTAGAGATCGGTGTTTTTTTCTTTCTAAATTCTTGCGGAACCCCTACAGTGGTATTGCGGAGCACTTTGAGTATGGCTGAATTATACAATTCGTGTTTTTGATATACCTTGACTAATTTGTATAAGTATATTAAAGACGATTGATGATATTATATTTAATGTGTGTGTCTCGACTGTATTTTTAACAGAAATATAGTTTATAATGACAATGGAGCAACATAAGGAAACTGCTTCACAGAAATATAGACGAAAATGAAAAAAAAAAAATCCTGAGCTTGCAGTATTGGAAGCGCCAAAGAAAAATACTGATGGAAATAATATTTTCACGTGTTTCAAAAGAAATAATTAATATAATTAACAACAAAAGTATAATGGAGCATAATAAGTATAAGTTCATCTCAAATTTAGTTCCATTCTAAGTGAAATGTTCACTTAAATTAGACGGGTTGCACCCGCGATAATTCGGGGTTGCACCCGCGATTGATGAAAAAATGTATAAATCATTATTTATTTTTACTTTGATTACAGTTTCCACTTTATGTTCTTTGTTATTTCATTACGTTTCAAAATGTTAGGGCATAAAATATTAAATGTATCAGAATTAACAGATTTATACGTTTTTTGTATGTGATCTGGAAAGGTAGGGCCAAATCTGTTGCACCCGCGAAGGCACTTTGAACATTTCTCCTGGCTTTTAAAAAAGTATTCAATTTTATTTGTTACTTCATATAAAGAGAACATATTAAAATGTACTCCTTCAAAGACTAATTTTATCTAAAATGTTTTTTATTTAATTAGGATAAACTAAAACATTTTAATATAGTAAAGTATTTATTTTCTTAAGTTTATCAATAATCGCAACTAGTTGCTACTGAGTTGATGCTAGAAGTTACCAATTGTGAATCCAACAATATACGATACTACGTATATGACTGCTTATGTAGTTACAAATACGTGTGTAGCATGTACGTGTGTAGGTTTTTGTGCAGCACATCTTTCAACGTCCCAACCTTTCAATTAATCACAAAAATGTGACATTGCGTATGCCAAACTAATTTGAATGAATGTATTTACGGTTTAGATACGCGGCGTGGCAACGTCGCGGCGCCCGCAACCCGCGAGCTGGCAACGCGATGCGGCTACGCCTGGCGGGCTGGCAACGTCGCGCTGATTCAGCACTTCACACGGCGCTGGGTTTATTTTATTTATGGAGTAACTTTTCATTTCAAGGCGAAACGTAATCGTTATCGGTATACTGGCTCATTCACTGTTGGAGCAAGGAATTTGTTTCCTAGTTACGCGTAAATTTAGAAGTTCGCGCGAAGGGGCTTCAAAGAAATTATTTCCGAAATACTTTTACCTATATCATATACCTACAACGTACATGTAGTTTTAGAGTCAAATAGTAAAAGATATCAGGAGTTTTATAAAAGTTTGTACATAAAAGTGACACTAATCTTTTTTTGTTAGATATCTTCCCAACAGTGAAAAAAATGGGACTTTTTATGAAAGGAATTGGGCACATTTTTTGTCCCATTCGAATCGATATTACCCGTAATTCTGAATGTAACAAAAACAAATTTGTACCTAGTATTTACCTTGAAATTAAATGAAATGTATGTGCCGTTGCCTAGACTGATATTGGCATGTTGGAAACAAGACGAAAGGAGGTTCTCGATTCGGCTGTTTTTTTTACTCATAAGGCTTAACACGCACTGCGGTTTTTAAAAAGCGGATCCGCAACCGCAAAAAATGTAACGTATGGCATCCGCTACAAGCGCACGCACTTGCGGTTTTTTCCAGTGACTGATTTTAAAAACGCAACTTGCTACATTTCGATTTGCGGTTTGCAACCGCGCGTTTTTATGTATCCCATACATCGTGTATGGCAGCGCCCGCACTGCGGTTCGTAAAAAGCGGTTTTTTCGTCAGTTCGGCTCAGACAGCGGTGCAGTGAGGTGTGTGTCGTGCGATGAATAATGTCGTCGGATTATGTTATTCGCAATAATTTATTAAAACTTCCTACTAATTGACATCCTGTAGTACCTAGTTAAAAAATATCTTTGTTTTCTCGTACATAACTGTACATTTTACAAAAAATTCCCCTCAAATATCTTTGATCAGTTAGACGATGCACCCAGTAGGTACTTATGTTGGGGAAGACGTTTTTTATTTTTCTTTTATTTCTTAAAACTAAGGCCACAACACATCCTGCTCTGACGGAATCCTTTGTCATACTGAACGTGAAATCCGCGAAAACGCAACCGCAGTGCGAGTGCCTCCGCGGTTCGGCGGTTTCCGCCAAACCGCAACCGCAAGAAAAAATCCGCAGTGCGTGTTAAGCCTAACTTCTACACGGGTGTACCAATTTGCATGGTTCATTTTGTGTCTGATTGGTCCCATTTTAATTTCATAATTTTCACTAAGAAGTGATTAAAGAATTGGATTTTTATTGAGTCTTGCTTAACGAGTGCATAATTTGTCACAAGTTCATACTAGGAATCTTGCGCATTTTCTCATACTTACTCGTTAAGTTACTTACTTAAGTTTAAGTGTCGTTTTACTGTCTTCGAAAGTTATACGTTGTTTAAGCCCAAGCTTACCAGTTATTCCGGATCTAGGCACGAAACAACATGTGACATTGCATAAAGAAATTTGTAAAGTGAGAGAAGAGAAGCCACAGCCTTGGTAACATCTTTATGTATTGTCATACATACGAATACTTCATAAAAGTAATTAGAAGTAGTCTAAATACGAATTCAAAGAATCGTGCAAACCACATTTACGTAAATTAACTTCAAGTTTTAAATAGAAGCAACTGAACTAGGTTTTAGTATTTAGGTGAGGCGGGTATAAATACAAGCGACTTTGTAAGTTTCCAATCACTCTAGCTGACGTTTTTTATTAACTTACTTATATAAAATAAAAAACAAGAATTAAAACAAAGGTTGCTTTCACAATGAACTGAACGCTTATTAAATATATGTATTTTTCTATACAACTTTCAGTATTTCGGACTTGCCACCAACAGTCTTTAAATGCATGAATTTGACTAAACCGTTCCGTGTTCTTCCCGTGGGTGTCGTAAGAGTCGACTCTGTATTGTGGCCGATGGGCTAGCAACCTGTCACTGCAATATCACGTTTAACCATCTGGTTATCCTGAATTTGCTAAGCATGGCACTGGATTTTTGAATTAATGTTGCTTTGCCTACCCCTCATGTGTTTATCATTACTTCCATCACTACAGATTCATGTTGTAAGTTTGCTGGAATAATTGTATTTTCAATTACTGGTAATTATTATCAGTTTAGAGTTTCGTTCGACCTTGTACCTAGCTAAAACAGCTTCCTCCTTACAGTATGTACCCAGTTTTAACAAGAAGAACAGGAAATGGAGTGAATAGAATAGATAAAGAAGCAGTAAACTATGTAGTATCCTATCTCAATCGTATCGGGTTGTTTAATTGGAGCCGCAAGAAAACATTGATCAGTAATCGGTTAGTACCGCGAGTTTACTAAACATTCTTTGTGTGCAATATGTGTTGGTAAAATAAGACATTGTTTACTAAATAGTTACGTCGTTAGAGGTCGTTCGACTGATCTGGTTTCGTATATCTTTGTTGTTTTATCATCTTGGATAAAATTGTTACCTACGGATGTTTTTTCGTCGCATTAAATTTGTCTGACGTCTCTTTAGATTATTTGTTCTACTTCTAACTAGGGTTTGCTAATTTGGTTTCTACCAGGAATTAATTCAAACCTTTGTAATTAGACTCCTAAGGGCACTTTTTTACGTCTTACTTGTTGTTAAGGCCAGGAATTGACCGTTTGAGACACAGACCAGCTTTAGGATCCCAGATATTAGATGAACTTCAAAAAAATTTAAGCCGTATGTTACAGTTTGTACCATAATATACCCAGACAAAAGCCGTCCTTTTTACGTAGTGAAATTGCGCGCCACCAAACAGTCATTCATTCTCGAACGAATCTTTGATTTGCCTCCGCTCATTCCCTACTTACTTTTTTCCAAACCACAGTCAATGTTGTGGTCAACTTTAATGTCGAGTATTAACGGGTAATTTTCCATTTGTCGGTCCGTCTGTCGGTGCGTCTGGCGGACAAAGCAGTTGTCATTACCGTAGTCGTGGACCGTGAAATGAGAGTTACATAAATGATTGAGCCTGAGGCGCTTGCGAATACAGAATAGGCTTGCTTTATGGAGAATTAAGGTCAGAACATCGTAGATAGGTACACGTTTAGTAAGGTTTCACTGTTTCCAATAGCTTGTCAAAAGAATTGGAAAACGAGAAGAAATGTTTTAAATGGTTTCGCTATTTCCCCATTTGAAAGAAACGGACTGGATTATTATGGAGAAAAATACTAGCAGGATGTAAGTAACTCGGTTCCTTATGATTATGATACTGAAAGGAACTAGTCTTTTAATAGTTTTAATCAAAAACAAAACATAATTACTTTCTACGATTGTTTCCATACAAAAGAAAAGAACTAATTAACGTACACAATCAATGACGTATAAAATCCTTAAACACTACGACCGTCTCTTTCCTACTTTAATTAAGCTATCGTATAAGAATAATTAGCTAACTTTCCTAATTAATCTTTAACCTAGGAGTCTCTTTTATCAAAGCATTTCTTTGAGCGTTTTATTTAATTTAATGAAGCTCATTAACGATTGAAGTACATTTGAATTTGACTTGGATAAAAACGCCATTTGCATTATTACTGTCAATTCTGACATATTTTTTTGCTGGACATGTCATTTTTAACTTTTTCTAGACTACAAAGACTACCACACATACATATGATACATGAACAGAACACTTGTCTTTTGGATCAATTAGCAAATTTTATTTTATACATACAGGGTGTCTGGCGGCAGATTTATGCCTTTTAATCCAAATATTTCAAAAAAATAATAAACGGTGCGGGGG
>BHDV01062339.1:159731-239186 GCA_005406045.1 Adoxophyes honmai | reverse complement strand
GGGGGGGGGGGGTATAGGGGCGTTATTCTAGAACCAACCACCGATCGTGCAGATTTCTGGATTTGTCAGTCACAATGCCGCAGTGGTCGGGAGAGCATCGAGCGTTCGCTATCGAGGCGTTCTTTAAAGGCGGCGATTCCTACGTTATAGCTCGTCGGAAGTTTAGTTCACACTTCAATATTCGACGATTAAGTGATGGACCAAGCGTGAATTTAATTCGTTCTTGGGTGGAGAGATTCCGTGCAACTGCTTCCGCTATCAACAGTCCACGTTTGGGGCCTAGCCGGACTTCAAGAACCTCCGCAAACATTAAACTTGTCGAAGAAAGTTTAGGTGAAAATTCCAGACTTTCGGTACGGAAAAGGGCAGCCTCATTGGGACTTGCTAGAACAACTGTCCATCAAATTTTGAAAAAAGACTTGAAGTTCCATCCATTTCAAACACAAATCGTCCAAGAATTGAAGGAGAATGACTTTGTGCTACGCGAACAGTTTAGTCAAACAATGTTGGACAAGTTTCGCACTATGGATTCAATCTTTTGGAGTGACGAGGCTCATTTCCACTTAAATGGCCATGTTGAAAAGCAAAACTGTCGTTACTGGTCGCCACAAAACTGTAATCAACGAATAAAACACCAGAAACCGCTGCAATGCCCCCGTGTAACCGTTTGGTGTGCTATGTCCACAAACGTGATAATCGGGCCATTTTTCTTCGAAAATGCCCGAAAACATGCAATTAATGTAAACAGCGAGAATTATGGAAGAATGATTACGGATTTCTTCTTGCCGAATCTGCGAGCTCATCCTTCGTTCTCCTCGGACACTTGGTTTCAACAAGATGGGACGATCCCACATACGGCTAGAACAACAATGAGTTTGTTGCGAGAAGCTTTCCCTCAAACATTGATTAGTCGTTTTGGGGACATCCCTTGGCCACCGAGGTCCCCTGATTTGACCCCAATGGATTTTTTCTTATGGGGCTATCTTAAAGAAAGAGTTTATAATAACAATCCGCGTACTGTCGTGGCCCTAAAAGAAAATATTCGTCGGGAAATCAGCAACATTCAACCAAGCTTGCTGCAAATTGTGGCACGTAACGCGAGGCTACGTTTTGAACAATGTGTGCAACTCCGTGGCAGACATCTGGATGACATAATTTTTAAGAAATAAATCCGCTAAAATTGCTTTAACTGTTAATATAATTATAAGACCTTAAACCGTATATTTACTTTTTTATTACATTTTTAAATACTCCCCTATAAACCGCTTCTTTGCGGCGACTTTGCGCTGTATTTTTAGTACGAACAATCAAATCGTCAACGTAAGCATCAAGAAATAAATGTCTTGTTTCCGAAAACATACCACACTCAAATAGCATTGTTGTGTGGCTTTCATAACTTGCTAAATATTACGAAACACATGTTGATTTGCATTTGCATTCTCATATTACCAATTCGTAGTTAGTGCTATTGTTATTTGATTTCAATCAAACGAGTAGGTTTTATGACATAGTACAGTTGCTTGAACCCAGGTTCGGTAACGTTCTCTGAGATGAGTTTGTTGTTTTATATGTACATAATGGGTGCTCCAGCAAGCATGAAGATGTAGAATGCAGATCCCCACAATGCACCGGACGTCCATTGTACGCATGCGTATTATATGCTAATGTTGTTTTTACACAGCCAGGCACTGTTGCTTGTGTAATGTTTTACATACATGTCCAAAACGCACATGATTATTAAAACAAGGTGTAAGTTGTAAGGTTACAAGTAGTAATTGAAAAAAAGGTTGAATATCAAGTAGATAAGTCCAGACTTGCTTCAAACTTCAGTATACTAGGGCCACACTGAAAGTTTTGCGTAACTTTTAAATAAAACAACTTATAACTATAATTATACATTTATTGTTTCTCTAAATGTTCCCCATTACATTTTAGGCATTTAAACATACGCTCCAACCATTTTTTGAAGCATGAGGCCCAATCACTTGAGGCCATGTTTTCGACGTGTTCGTTGAACGTCGTCACCGCTTCTTAGGGGGTCTTAAATGTCAAACCTCTCATCAAAGCTTTGATTTTAGGGAAAAGATAAAAACCGCAGGGTGCGAGATTTGGGCTATAAGCAGGATGAGTCACTATCTCCACCTTTTCTGAATCCAAATATGCCTTTGTCTTCTTCGCGGTGTGAGGAGACGCGTTGTCATGATGCAGGAACTTTTAAAATCGTAAAAAATCAATGCTCTAAAATCTTTTCGCGTCAAACCCATTTTCAGTGCAAATTGTTCACTTCAAAACGCCAGAAAAAACAAATGATGATCAATTTGCCGCCAACAACTATTCAGTTTCATAAACAATAAACTATACTTCCTAAAATGACATAATTCGAAATTCAAATATTTACGAGAGGCCAGGAGTGCAAAACTTTCAGTGTGGCCTACGTAATGTTACTAGCACAAAAGACTTAACTACTGATACGTAGTAGAGTAGCAGGATTTACATAATCCTAAGTATCAGTGGAACTAACCAATCCAGTTTAAAATATTTCTAATTAATTCGTTTTTTATTGAAGTAGGCAGATATTGTTATAAAAAAAAATACACAGCCATTTTAAAAGCAGATAAGACACGGAGTCACGATGATTTTTTTTATAATTCGCACCCGAAAAAAAAATATAGACTTGCAATTCTTGCATTCGAAAAAATCGTGCCTGTTGCCCGTTGGAAGTGGGTCGACGCGGCAACGTCGCATAGCGGTACCGGGGCGGAACGGCAACGGCGCACGTTGCCAGCTCGATACCTACATTATTGATGTGGTTAGAGAGCTGGCAACGTCGCTTTCGGATATTTTTGATTGCGGAGATATTAATGCGTGTTGTATTTGTAGATCAGACTTCGCAGGTCTTATTTTAATACAGGAGGATATAAAAGATGTATTGAGACACGTCGGACCAATAAAACGATTACAGCTTCATCAAACGTGACAAATAAGCGGTACTTTTATTCTGAGCCCTCGTAGATTTATTTGTGAATTACGAATAACACATAAAATAGTGACAGGAAAACAGACCAAACTTATATCTATCGTAGGTAGTTATCTACTTCTTGAACTTGAACTACTTTTGTATAAAATCAAAGAACCTAGTGTATACTTGACTAAAAAATAAGATGTCTTTGTTTAAGTGAGTAAGTATACCTAAGTACCGAATTACACAACGCAATGTGGACAAAATATTCCACGAGATTAAAATTGATCCCGAAAAATATTTATCCATTTTCTGACAAAAAACACTCTTAATAAACAACCCAGGGGGATTCTGATCCAAGAAAGAGACTGATTATAAAGAGATTATAGTCCCTCACAAAAAACCAGTCCTTTAGAAATTAAAAAAGTTGCACCCTGTCTTTCCTGAGATCAGAGAAAGAAGCTTTACGGCAACAGCTTTTGAATTATTAAAAATTTTAACTGGCAACAATACGTTCCTTTTTGAAGCAGGTAGATTTAGAATTGGATAAGGTCTTATCGATATTTATTTACAGTTAAAGTAAAAATAAGGGATAGGAATATGCGAGCGTAATGGCCGGCGCTCACTGCCGGCATGGCAGAGGACGGCATGGCAAATCGTGCCGCGGCATCCAAAAATATTACCCGTGAAATGCTTCGGCATGCCGCGGCCTTTCTCAGATCAGTAACAAAATCCTTTGCCACGCCGTGCCATGCCGGCAGTCAGCGCCGGCCCTAAAACGCCACGAAAAGTAATTAGGTGACTCTATTCTTCAATATTCGTAGACGTTTTTTTATAGCCTATTCCTAGTGTCCCATTACCATTACTCGACAAAGGCTTCCCCATTCTCCTTCCATTCGTCTCTAGCTTCGGCAAAACCAGACCGGTTTGTTTTTACTTCAAACATTACTGTCTTCGGCACAAAAACCTACCATTTCAAGTAAATCTTTAGAAAATGGACGCGTAATAAGAAGCCGACTAAAGTAGAGCTCTAGAACCCGTAATTTGACCCGGAGGACGCCGTTACAACTAAAAGATCCAGCTCGAAGCTTGATTCGAGATAAAATGTAACGTTATTTGAGAACCTTTCTAAAGAATTCTCGAAAATCAGTCCGAATTTGTAAAATACGATTGTTATAGACTCACAGCGTAGTCGCTAGGGAGCCTTTAGGGCTTTCAACTGGTATGGCTACGTTTTGATAATTTTTAACAGGAAGGTTAGTATGGTAACATTTTAATTGATATTTTGAAAATCAATCTTTTTCGGTATTTAGAAGAAAATATTACGAACAAAGTTGCAACTCTAAAGAAAACCTGGCAGTTTGGAACTACATTCGAAATTTGAAATTTATGAATAAAACCGTCGCAGCGCTCATTCATTCGCTGCGATAATCGCAACGCCGTGGCGCCGCCATGCGCAGTGAGCGTCTCGCGACTCGCGCCTCAGTCGCACGCCTGCTGGCAAACGCGTTTGTCGGTTCGTAAAAACGCAGTCGAAAATCGTTCGACTAGTCGACAACGACAACCGACTTGGATACGAATTGTTACGTAACTTGTTTACTCGGTGCTCGTGAGTGTTTAGTGACTGAAACTTGGCTTATCGACGCGTTTGCGTATTCCTAACCTTTTGGAGCATGTGGTATTTACATCGAAACAAAGTGTTTGTTTTAATGTAATAATTGATATTGAGTGATTTTTTCAAGATGACAAGAATGTATGATATTAATCCCGTACGATTAATAGAAGAAATTAAAGCTAGGCCGGCGTTGTATAAGAGCGAAGTACCCGCAGATAGAGGAGAAAAACTCGAACTGTGGAAAGAAGTCGGCGCTGCTATATTCGACGAATGGCCGGAATATACCAGAGCCACTGCTTATGATAGAGGTGTGTTGGTATCTGGTGTGGGTAGATTTAACAGTTTGGGAATAGACGTTGTTATTGTTGAATCAATACCTACTAGGTATACTACTGTTTACTTTAAGGTTAGAAATCAACTGAAATTGCTAAACTGGATTTTTGAATTCATGTGCTCTGCCTACCCCTCTTGGGAATACAGGCGTGAGAATATGTATGTATGTATGTGTAGAAATCAACGGACAAATTTTGAATATTTCTCTGGAATTCAAAGGCAAAAGTGGACATTTTAAGGTTAGAAATTCAATGGACTTTTGAATGTTTCTCTGGAATCCAAAGGAAAAACTGGAAATTACTAGTTCAATAAAAGCTTCTACTGTTTGTCACAACGTTTTCAATACAAAAGGTTTGTGATTACTTAAAAATGTGCAAGTTTTGGCAGTTGAAATTCAAATCTTAAAATAAACGGACTTTACTTCGGATTAAGTTCCTATCGCTACTTGTTCTTAGGAAAATGCATGCGCCAGCCTTTGGCCCTGCGCAGACGACAGACTATCTATGTACCTATCTATCTATCTATATACTATGAAAATGGAACCTATGGAATTATATGCAGTAACGCACAAGACGCGCAAAAAGTCCTGCGCACAATGTATACAATCCACGCAGACTTTGTGCGCCGCAGACTCGATCGCACAAAAAGTCTGTCGTCTGCGCTGCCCCTTTAGATCTCCATTGACATTGCCAGGACAAAATAAACAATAGTAATCAACCAGATGTGTGGGTGACCTGGTTTGTCGCTTATCACAGGAATGTAACAAATCTGACCGATACGGATGACGCATGCACGCCGATAAGCTAATGGCGCGGTAAAGTCATGGCTGGCAGAAAATGTTGCCAGACTATAAAGTTTAAGCTCCAAACCCACTGGAAGCGAAAGCGAAGCAACGCGGCGCGGTGGCGTGATACATACATACAATCACGCCTGTCCCAAATGGGGTAGGCAGAGCACACGAAATATGACAAAGACAAAATCATGATTATGACTATCACGCTTTGCAGCCACTTCTAGCATGGCTTTAGGTCTGCAAAGATGGAAGAGGTAGAATAGTGACAGGTTGCTAGCCTGTCGCTTAAAGCATACCTAACCCTATTTCCTTAGTCGCCTCCTACGACATCCACGGAAGAAATGGAGAGGTGTTATTCTATCCCGACACCACACGGAACACGGTGGAGTGATGATATGAACAAAACGCATATTACCCGCCGTTGGGATATACAGTCACAAACAGGGATTGTTGAGCCACTTGCAACTGTTCGCAATTTAGACGTGTAATCAATGACCGATGTGACAGACTAGATGTCAGCTATTGGATTAGTATTACACGACCAAATTACAAACATAAGTAAGTGGTTTTGGCACCCCAGTTAGTGGTGTAAATTTGCATTTAGTGGCTGGTGGTTTTTTTTAGTGGATTTTATCAGAGGATTTTTATCTAAAATTGCTTATGCAATTTTTCATGGAGACACATTTTTATGCTAGAAGATACCTTTTCATTCCATAATCGACGAAAATATTTTAGTGGGAAATTTAGTGGTTTCCAGATTTTGAACAGTTTAGTGGTTTTCTGGTGGTTTTGGAAGAAAATCTGGTGGGGAGCTAGACTAACCGTTGGCAACACTGGTAAGTGGCTCAACAATCCCTGTTCGCGATGGTACGCGGTCCTTCGTTTGTTTTCGAATATTACAACCGATACTGTGACGCCACTGCTTCGCGCCGCTTCCGCGGTCAATGCGTTTGGACCTTTACAGTGTGTAATATCGTATGGTGTCGGGTTTAGAATATTTTTTTTCTTTCGTCGATGCCGTAAGAGGTTACTAAGGTACAGTACACAAGCACAAACCCTGGAGAATATAGTATAGAAGAACTGATTTATCTAAGACTTTAAGCGTGACAGTCTCTAGAAATCTCGACGCTGTTTATGTGTACTCAGCCCCTTATAAATGCTAGCTTTACTTATGCGGTTTTTATCATTCAATTTCAGTTCTGTGCCAAATTTCAAGTCAATAGGTCTGACCGTTGGGAAATTTAACTTCCAAGATTTGACCTAAACAAACACGCAAACATAGAAAGTTAAAGAAAAGAAACGTTTGTGTTGTATTAATTCGGTTCGATGGATTTCTTCGGAGAGCATTTCGTGAAATATTAAAGAAATAAAACGCTGGAAAAAACTATCATAGTCCCAAAACTCCCTAAATTTCCCAAAAATTCGCGAAACTGGCTACACTGCCGCTGCTCACTTGTTTATCATCTCCCTCGAACGTTCCAAATTTAAATCAAGTCTTTCCCGCCAGTGCTACAGCTGCAGAAGAAATGGCGGTCTCTCAAGGACGCGTACAACCGGGAGCTGCGTTCGCGCAAGTCCGGCGTGCGGGTCAACGCTCGCGTCTACATGCACTTCAAGCGGATGAGCTTCCTTGGGGGCTACGAGGGCACCGTGAGCGAGGAGTGAGTCTGACGTTGATTGGTTACATTTTATATACATACACTAGCTTTCCGCCCGCGACTTCGTTCGCGTAAATTTCGGATTTTGGGGTCGTAGGTTTCTGAGCCTATTCATTACAAACAAACAAAGTTTTCCTCTTCGTAATATTAGTGTTGATGTAGATATCTAAAATAAAATTTAGCCTATGTTACTTGTGGATAATGTGGCTTTCGAATGGTGCAAGAATTTTTGAAAGCGATCCAGTAGTTTCTGAGCCTATTCATTAGGTACAACCAAACAAACAAACATACAAACAAACAAACAAAGTTTTCCTGTTTATAATATTAGTGTAGATACATACGCCTGTGTTCCCAAATCGGGTAGACAGAGCACACGAATTGTGACAAAACCATGATTATGACTATATCACGCTTCGTAAACACTTCTAGCATGGTTTTAAGTTTGCAAAAATGGAAGAGGTAGATTAGTGACAGGTTGCTAGCCTGTCGCCTAAAGCATATAACCTATTTCCTTAGTCGCCTCTTACGAGATCCTAGGAAGAAATGGAGAAGTGTTATTCTATCCCGACACCACACGGCAACAATACAGTGCTAGAATATCAGATGCGATGATTTTAAAACGCATTATTTACTTTGTTAGATACCGTGTGGTGTCGGGTTTGGAATAACACCTCTCCATTTCTTCCGTGGATGTCAGCAGGTTTGTTTTAGGCGACAGGCTAGCAATCTGTCACTATTGTTACTTCTTTCATCTATGTTTAAACGTAACGTTATGGTAAACGTCTCGGAACCTGATATAGTCATGGTTGTCTATGTAGCGTTTCGTGTGCTCTACTACTAGGTACAAGTGATTCTTACCAATAAGTAGCTTTCATTTATCCATAAGGTAAAAGTACCAATGCTCGACACCTCAACGCCCAACCCAATAGATGGCACCCATCTGTCACCTGTCTTACTATGACATAAGGTTGCAAGTGCCAAGTATTGGGTCAGTGTCGAGCACAGGGACGTTTTTATTTGTGCTTAGGGTAACGAAAGTGGATGTCAGACAAAGTAGCAATGACGGAAATGTTTAGGCTTTAGATAACATGATTACTACTGATCTTACGATAAGTCAATGTTTTGTAGACAATGGACTTTATCTATGTGGAGCAGCACTAGATCACACGTGACTAACTCTGTTATCTCTGGAATGCAAGTCACTGTTGCGAAACACCAAGACACGGCCATCTTGGCGATAATATTGCGCCTGTATTCCTAAAGGGCGAGTAATCAAAACATGACACGGATAAATCTATGTCTATTCCACGGTTCGAGGCGCCTTTCAGCTGTTTTTTGGTCACCTTGTTAGCTACAAATACACAAGGGAATGCTTTGAACTTATGGACTGAACGCATTTTACTAATGTATCGTTGCATATTGTACCGTTTCTATTGAGATCGTCAATTCGTCACACGAAACAGCAATAAAATGTTAACCTCTAGCCTCCCGAAAAACAAAAACCCACGTTCCAATTTTTTTTAATACGGAGCATTAGACTTAGGAAACGTCAATAATTCTTAACTTTTTCTAGAGATGAATCCGAAAAGACAGTCCTCAAGAAGAAGCCGCGACTCAGGAAAAGAGTCGATTCCTCCACGGACAGCGAAGGGCCAGCCGAAGAGTTGGAGATGTCCATCCCACAACCAACATTCCTGACGCCAGTAGACGGAGGATCAGAAGACAGCGATAAGCTGTTCTTGCTCTCTTTCCTGCCTGAAATACGGCAGCTACCCCCAAAGATTAAGATGTGGGCGCGCGCGCAAATAGCTAGAGTAATGCAGGTACGATCTGATTTGGTATCATAACCTTGTTAGAAAATTATTTACGACCTAATTTAGGTTCAAAAGATGTTATTAGACTTCGAAAAAGTCTTCATTATTTAATCGAAATTTCCTTGAATGAAATCTGTGTAAAATAAATCACGAAATTCCTACCTACATCTACTCTCTCTAAATACGGCATAGTCGTCTTTTAATATCCCTATTGTCTTCTAATTTACCCCAGTCCAATTTTCCTGGTATAATAAGGAGCTAATATAATAAAAGATGTACGAAACGTTCAGTGTGGCGCGGATCAACCAGGTCAAGTCTGTCTTTTGTTTGATTGAACAAAAGTACGTGTGTGTCAATTTTATCTAAAAAATCTTTATAATTTTCTGTAAGAGACAAGTAACTACTATCACTAAATACGAGCATAATCCACGTGAGTTGAGCGCCATGCTATTTCAAGCAAACACTCTTACAATTATGTATTTAATTTCGAGGATAATGCGAGAGGATGTTACGTAAATCAATAAACTCAGTTTATTCCTTGTTTTTCAGGAGGCAGTTGCCAGCCAGTACGGTGAGGCAGGGGGCAGTTTGGACACTAGTATCAAGACTAGAAGGAGCGAAAGCGAAGATTAGCAATTCCCCTGTATTGAGACTTTAAACTATGCTAAGGTAAAGGCACCAGTTATGGACGGTTTAAGTTGACAAGCACCAGTGATGGACACTTCATTCGTAATTTAAAGACCATAGAGTTGTGAATTGATTGTTGTAAAACAAATGACTCTTCCTTAGTGGGTAGTAAATAAGAGTCATTGTCCATTACTGGTCCATGTCCATGATCGGTGACTTTACCTTATTCTAATTTTGCTATAAAAGTGAACTGAGAAATTAAAAGGTTTCACGCCACCTTGTTGTTTTATTTTTCGTACACAATAATGTATTCCCATTTTTTTACGTTCTTTACGCGTCTGTGGCAAATACGCAAACCGCCAGATCAAAAAGTTTTTCCTTATGTCACTTTGACATTTCGCAAAAGTTGACATTTCTGCTCAGCACTTGGATGACATCGATATTTCTCGTGCTCAAGAATGTGTGTTGCTAGTTTTTTTTACGTTGTTTACGCGTCTGTGGCAATGCAAACCGCCAGAGAAAAAATTTGTTCTTGTGTCACTTTGACATTTCGCAGCAGTAGACAGTTCTGCTCAGCACTTGGATGTCGTCGATAAGTAGGATTTTTTACAGTATGTAAAAGGCACTAGTTAGTGACCTTTGAGATGTATTGTATTGTATTGTATGACTCTTTATTGCACATAAAACAATTACATAGGAAAACATAACAGAACAAACAGTGTAACTTACGTACAAAGGCGAACTTATCCCCGAGGGGATCTCTACCAGGTAACCTTCGGATTTGGAGATGTATTGTATATTCTTAAAGAATTTGGTCCAGTTAGTTACCAGTGTTACCTGTAGCTAAGATTATTTTTCCCGAAAAACAGCAATGGGTAGACAGAATAACCGAGTTTGGAGAAACTCTCTTGGCGAAAAACTGAAAGTATGGTTAAAGTACTATAACTCGGTTTTTGGTCGAGATTTATATCCAAAATTCGCACTTCCGCGACTTGGCGTTGGAATAGCACCAAGTTTGACGGGACTGGTAAAAGCAACGCTCCGGAACTTTTTACTTGGCCGGGATTGCCAAGTTGCGCAATTATGGGCTCTGTATGAATCAGTTTTAAGAATGTGTTCTATATTTCGAACTGGCATTTAGGATTCCATGTTCATCTCATTAAGGCCGGGGATACACATGCCTGTAGCTGGTGCATTTTTGTAAAAGGAGCTTTCACGCGAATGTTGTGTCAACCTACTTGCAGCTAGCTAGCTTCCAGTTACAGGCATGCCAGTTAGTGAATATAGATGACTGTAATAGAGGTGAGGCGAAAATATTAGATCAGATAAAAATACTAGGTATTTTCCGAGATTAGGCCGCACCTAATCCAAAGGATGCAGTACCTAATCCACCTAATCCAAGTACTCACTACTACCGACTAGCCGCCTTTAAATTAAATACGCCTGCTTGCTTGGCTCAATTTTAAGCTGTCATTCCTAAGCCTGTAAAAGTATGAAGGGAAGATTACAATTTATTAAACAAGTTTACTTAGAATGGTATGGTGACACAGTGTAGTACGCCGTGGTTGGTACTGCATCGTATCATACGCTCAATGCTCTATACTATGTGGATTAGGTGCAGTACGGTACGCAGCACTAGTTAAGTTATCGTAGGTATACGCTCAATACTCTGTACTATGTGGATTAGGTATTTGGATTAGGTATTTTTGTGGATTAGGAACAGGTGTACCTGATATTAAATTTACCTAGTATAACCCATCTCTAGACTGTAACAGGCACTTGCAAGGAGCTGGTATGCTAGCGTGCAAGGTACGGGCATGTGTATCCCCGCCTTAAGTACAAGTACTATGAAATGCATAGGCATAGGGTTGTAGCGCAGTTTCATTCCATTGTCATTATCAAGCTGAAATATCATAGTTACGAGTAGGTACCTTTTCTTTTTGAAACAAGCTCTTATAAGGAATTTGAATCATTGAACGGATCTCTAATAACTAAGTTATGAAACTTCAGATGTCGAAAAATCAGTACTTAGATACCAACACAGCAATTTATTGCTCTGTGAGGGACTTACTCTAGAAAATAAAGCAATAAAATACAACATAAACTCAATAACAAAGCCCCATTTTTCTCAAAGACGAAAAATATAAGAAAACAGTCGCCCCATAATACACAGCTGCATTCTGTACAAGTATTATCAAATCCATTGAAAACGCGGCGACGTTGCGAGCTCGCTGCTCGCCCGCCGCGGCAACGCAGCGATCTCACTCCGTGGCCGTCGCCGCAGCCGGCCAGTCGCGTAACGCGCGCGTCACGCAGTCAAACCGCTCACGGAAGTTTATTATAAAATGTCGTACTGTTTGGATGTAGAAATGTTTATAAGCGAAATTGAGAAGCATCCTGAAATCTGGGACCTGACTTGTGAGGATAACCGACATAAGTTGAGGAAGCAACGCGCATGGGCTGAAATCGCGCGGTTGTTCATACAAGAGTTTGATGGGATGAGCGAAATCGATAAGAATGATGTTTGTGAGTTCTGTGTTCGTATAAATTAAATAAGTCTGGAATTAACAGGTGTTCTACAGGTTTTTAAGTAATCAACGTGTTTTTTTAATTAAGTACCTATAAACTACACCTTGTTTTAAGCGCCATAAAACTATGTGAAATCGACATCGGGTGAAGTGCACTTTTTACACAAGCTGCCAACACATTTTTCGCATCTACGCTGCAACGTCTTTCGCCTCTCACAGTTTTATGGACTTCGATATTCGCATTTTTGTATGTCCAAGTTGGCCAGTCGTATGTCGTCATCGTCACGTAGGTAGGTAGCAATTAATTCCAAAGTATGAATCAGTAAACATCAAGTCAATTAAGGAAAGAATTTGATTACTGTTTCGCAAATGCGTGTCCTCATTAATTCAATGTTGATTTTGTTTTGTTTACGGACCGATTCTGCAGGAAATCAACTCAAGAGTGACGGTGTTTATTTAAATGTAAATTCAAAGGCAATGGATGAGGAAAAAATAGCGTTTGGCCATCAAAGTGGATCTAACAGAAAATTAGTTTCTTAACGAACCTGGTCTAAGAGCCAATAGTTAGCGGCACGCCGGGCAATATTAAACGGTTCGGTTCTCGGAACCACGTCCGCTCTCTCCGAGGGGCCACTAAACGTTTATTTTCTATTCCTTTCAGTCCGAAAACTGCACGGCAAATGGCGGAACATTCGCGACTCGTTCGTCAGGTACATGAAACGGAACGACCCGAAGAAGACGTACATGTACGCGAAAAACCTATCCTTCCTCAATACCCTTTATAAAATTAATTCGGGGAGCGAGGCTGAAGCGGAGAATGATTCCAATTCCACCCACCATTGGGAGAGTGATGAGGAACGAAAAAAAAAGACAAAAAGACGGCGTTACGCTGTTCTAAACGACAATTCGAATTTCAGTGATGAGGAGGCGCCGTCCACCATAGAGAATTTAAAAAGAAAACGCGTTCCAAATATAAAAACTGAGACCGTGGAATACGTTGATACTCCAGCCCCAGTGTTTCCAGATAGTTTCTCGATGGAGGACGAAGATAGGTCGTTCTTCGAATCGCTCCTGCCAGCGGTCAGGGAATTCGATTTGGACCAGAAACTAGAGTTTCGGAGCCAAGTGATAAATTTAGTTAAAAATATAAGGACTAGTGCAAAAAACGTGACTATTGAGATTGAGACTATTACTAGCTAGCGGGTAGAATTAGGGTTAGCGAACATTGTACATTCATGCCGCATTCCAATAAAGAATAAGATTTTGAATACGTTATGTTTTTTTTGTCATAAAATAATTAAGTATCCTGAGTTTGCAGTGGAATTAGTCGTTACATTAGCGACAGCATAAACAATTTGTATGGACAATTTTCAGTTCTACAAGCAACCGTTAGCAGAGAACGGAATCTGCAGCGAACGGTCACTATAAACTCATGGTAAATAATATTGAACATGTTTTACTACTTGTTAAACCTATGAGTGAACTGAAGGAATTTATCTCTGTAAGAAGAAAAAGAATGAATTAAGATGACGTTGATGTGATAAAAACAATGAAAGAAATTGAACTAGACCCTTTTTAAACATCATTCATAGTTTGCTACGTAAAATTGATTGTGCTGAAGTAAACATTACTTTAGTTTCTCTGCAGAATTCTGATTTACGAGGGGTGATTGGAAAGTTCGCGGCCTAGGTATGAAATCTAATCCAAAGATTTTATTTATAATTTTTATTTCTTTACGTAGTCCTCGTCGAGATCTTTGCTCTTGTTCCATCTGGATTCCAATGACATTACGCCACTTTTGAGGACACTTTCCTCCAGGCCTTCAAAATAGGCGTCCACTTCAGCTTGGACCTAGTGGCCGGTTAATTTTTTTTTACCGCCCATGTGTTTTTTTTAAGTTTGGAAACAGATGGAAGTCCGATGGTGTCAAATCAGGTGAATAAAGTGGGTGGGGCCATAATTCAAACCCACAGTTGTGAATTTCTGCCATCGATTTTACTGACGTGTGCACACGAGCATTGTCCTGGTGAAAGAGAACTTTTTTTGTCAATGATCCAGGTCTTTTTACTTTCAGTTCCTCTCGTAATCGGCGTAAAAGGTCGCAATAGTAGTCCAAGTTTACATTGATACCTATCTGGAGATAGTCAACCATTATCCCTCCCTTATTACTCCCTTTGCATCCCAGAAGACTGATGCCATGATTTTATTCGCCGACAAAATGGCCTTTGTCTTCTTTGGAGGCGGAGATCCAGCACGAACCCACTGTTTTGATTGCTGCTTAATCTCGGGCGTTAGTGGTGGACCCATGTCTCATCCATAGTAACATACCTTTCCAAAAAGTCCTGGGGTCAGCTACAGGTCGAGACAGTCGCGTGAAATTGTTAGACGAGTGATTTTTTGTTCCACTGAAAAGTGCTTTGGAACCTATCTCGTCGATACCCTCGAAAGGCCTAATTCGTTGACTATAATGGTTTGGGTTCTTTCATAGGAGATACCTACGATGTCAGCTATTCCTCTTACTTTTAATCGTGGATCATTCATTAGAATCTCACACATAATTGCCACATTATGTGGATTGGTCGCAGTGGTTGGTCTCCCGGGGCCATGGTCATCTGCGATGCTGACTCGACCCCGCTTAAATTCAGCTGCCCACTTTTTTACCATCGTATATGATGGACAGGATTGCTACAATGTATACTGCATATCTTCAAAAATGTCTTTCGAAGTCAATCCTTTTTTATAGAGATATTTAATTACAACACGATGCTCCAAATTGTCCATTATGAAAAATCTGTTAACCCGTATTTTTAAATCAAACGTAAAAAATATTTTAAATATTGTTTTATACTTGAACTTTCGCGGGATGACATCTGAATAATGACAGTTCAAAATGGCAGCATAAAAAAATTAAAAACTTTTTTTTTTAATGCTCAGGCCGCGAACTTTTCAATCAGCCCTCGTATGTTTCTATTGTCTACCACACGCGTGGAAAAAATACTACGCGCTTCTACATCCGCCAGTGACTGACTCATTGGATTCAGTTTGTGAAAAATAATTAAACATCTTGAAGAATGGAATGATTCATAAATTGGCATTTGGCGGTCAGTGGGATGACGAAAGACGACACATTTGTATAAAAATCATATCCAATTCTCTAGATACCCTACTACATCGAATTTTTTACCTTAGTAGAGATAGAAAAGTAAGATATTATGTCATTCTATGTCCCTAGTCGGGAGAAAACAGATACACAAGGAATAGTCTTAAGTATGCAATGAAAAATACGCTCAACTCTTGCGTATTGGACAAGCCTATCGTCTGCTGAATTATTTTGACTTCAAAATAAACAAAAATGACGTAACACCATGCCACAGATAAATTCTAAAACACAATTAACTACATTGTCAAATTGACACTTGTTATAATCTCTCCAAATAGCGCGCGAGCTGGCAACAACGCGGGAAAGCGGGATCGATACCCCGCGCCGTAGCGCGGAGTGAATTTCTCTATTTATTTTATGTTCGCCTTAAGTGACCTTGATTTTGGGTTTATGCAACTATTGTTACATTTATGGGCTACCGTTTTCTGTGGTAATTATAGCTCTTGAAATAATGTATCGCGAAGAAATTTGAATTGATACGGGTTGAATACTTGAGAAAGGATATGCCAAGAAACGTAGATTTACTTAAGATTGCGTCGTTGTTGTACTAAAATTTAAATAAATGTCTAGATCTAGATTGAAAAGGCAAGTTAAACAGCAGCACTCACGCAGTAAATATTTAGATAGGTTGGTAAAAGATTTTACCTATCATAATTGAATTGTCATAAAGTAATTACCCCATTATATTACGTTCTACGAAAATAGGAACAGTAATCGGGCACTACCTATATAGAATCTTAATTAGATACCAAAATATTTTAATTATGCTCCCGTGTGGTGCCGGATTAGAATAGCACCTCCCCCTTTCTTCCCGTGGGTGTCGTAAGAGTCGACTCTGGGAAAGGGTTTGTGTGTTGTGGGCGATGGGCTAGCAACCTGTCACTGCAATATCACGTTTAACCATCTGGTTACCCTGAATTTGCTAAACGTGGCACTGGATTTTTTAATTCATGTGCTCTGCCTACCCCTCATGGGAACACAGGCGTGAGAATATGTATGTATTTTTTAATTAAAACACCACTACACACAAACGCTAAGTAATTAAACATTTCTTGATGACGATCTCGTCCCATTTGCATTAATATCCGTTTAAATTAACTTAATTGATGTCTGTGAGTAATGTGAAATGCAATGCAATCCTAAAGACGTATCTAATCAAGAAAAGCATCTAAAATTTTGCAATTTCCTCAAGACTTAAGAAATTAATTGGATGTCCGATCAGTTTCTTCAAGAAAAAACATTAAAACAGCACCTAATTATAGACATTTCAGCTCATTAACTCTATAAAACTATTCAAACCCTACTCCTGATTCCCGGTCGGGGCATGTTTGTAGGACGAATACGTATCTTTGTTCTCGTGTCTTGGATGTTTGTCTATAATAAGTAAGTTTATCCGTTGTCTAGAACCCACAGAAAAGGCACTAAATTGCCTAACTTAGGTCTAAATGGCTGGCGTAAATTGTCCAATAATATTGATGCTAGGTTATCAATAATCATTACATTCGTCCCCGTTCTGCCGAATTCGGCTATGGAGAGTAAAGAACACACCTTGACTCAAACAAAGCGAACGCCATTTTTATTCGGCGGTTTCGAAGCTAGAGCAGAAAATTAGAGTGGTAGCAATAAAAGAGAATGCTCGCGTTCCGATAAGCAGCCCGCAGACAGTTATCAGATACATCTAAAACACACTAAAGCTTTTTAAGGCTTTCTATCTATCCGAATCGACGACCCTTGTGACTTTTATAAAACCTACGCATTCGTAGAAACGGGAGTGAGTGAACTTAAAGCATATTATGAGGACTTATTCACAGTTAATCAAATACATATTACAAAAAAGAGCTGTCTCGGCTCTCAATTTTCACCAACCGTATAAAAAATTCAAGGGAAAGTATTTTTAGGTTGGAGGATTTTTACAATTTCTGTTACACCTTTCTGCACAGCCGTTAGAAACTGGATATTCAGGTGGTGCATTCCTTTCCGGATTCCTTTGGATGCAGAAAGTTAAGGTCATAAGGGTGTGAGACGCTCTGCTTTCTATGTTATTACTATAAACTAAGACTTAATAATATATGATCAAATACAGTTATCAGAACAATATTTGGTCTAAATTTTAGCTGATTCTTTTGATTTTATAGACGATCTTTAGGTTAGGTTAGTAATTAAGAACAAACACACTCTGGTGGGTTTAGTTTAACGAAATGATGAAAATTGATTACTGAGGATAGATCAAAGCTTCCTAAAAAAGCAGTCCAATGTTCAAACAACAGATGAACTTCCCAAACAGCCTAATCCCACAAAAACACTAAATGAGTTCGCAAATTAGCCGGATTCAAAAACAATGGTTAATCTCAACACTGATTGATGGTTCTGGCATCCTTGGCGGAGACAGAAAAAACGGGCATTGCACGCTGACGCAACTAGGTACAAAATAAATAACGCGTGCGGAGCGGCAACGTCGCGGCGCACGATCGATCGTAGACGCCGTATCGTGATAACATTGGGATGATAACGGGTCTTGGGCTTGGGTGAGACCTGAGACCTCTCCAGATAGGCAACAGACAACACAAATGTACTTTATCCAACGGTGGAAAACAAATAAAGAAACAAGAAGTCAAGGAGATGAGCGGTTTTCCGCTTCACAGCTCTCTGCTAGGCCAACCTTAAATGATAGATAGATAAATAGATTCATTTATTACCTTTAGTAAATCACCAAAAAAACTGGTAGATAAGTAGCACCACTTAGTGCGTACCAACCCAGGGTGTTTCATGCAGTCAAATGACCCAGTAGGACTCTGTTGCAATCAGCATAAAGCCGATGATTGTCCAAAGAAAAGAACAAGATGTATCAGCAGTGCTATTCTTTACGTTGCTAACTGAAGTCGTAGTCGAGCTGTTAAATTTGGCATGACAGTATGACAGCTAATATTAAAACCTCGACAACGAGGTCGTCGATGAGTTTAGTTGTTACGTTAAAAACTTTGAGAGTATGTAGGAACTAGAGATGGGTTATACTAGGTAAATTTAATATCAGGTACACCTGTTCCTAATCCACAAAAATACCTAATCCAAATACCTAATCCACATAGTTCAGAGTATTGAGCGTATACGATAACTTAACCAGTGCTGCGTACCGTACTGCACCTAATCCACATAGTATAGAGCATTGAGCGTATGATACGATGCAGTACCACGGCGTACTACACTGTGTCACCATACCATTCTAATTAAACTTGTTTAATGAATTGTAATCTTCCCTTCATACTTTTACAGGCTTAGGACTGACAGGTTAAAATTGAGCCAAGCAAGCAGGCGTATTTAATTTAAAGGCGGCTAGTCGGTAGTAGTGAGAACTTGGATTAGGTGGATTAGGTACTGCGTCCTTTGGATTAGGTGCGGCCTAATCTCGGAAAATACCTAGTACTTTTATCTGATCTAATATTTTCGCCTCACCTCTAGTAGGAACAATACACTAGACTAGTATACTAAATATCATGCTGTATCATTGGGCAGTTTCGTGTGCAACTCTGTCGAGTACCAGATTTAGCGGAAAAACTAGTAAAGTGGCAACACAGGCGGAAACTAAAAAAAAAAAAAACAGCTTTTGCCGCCATTCCGCTGAAGTAATTAATCGCAACAGTATAAAACCGGTCAGCTTTTAAATTGGCATATATATGTAGGTGCCGTTAAATTTTGTTTACACCCTTTTAAGGAAATTAAATAAGTATCGTTTTTACGTAGTACCTTTATCCGATTAATTAATTAGAGCTAGACATTTTAAACTTTAAACGGGAAATTACTTAATAACGATGTCATGGTCGGTTGTACGATCTGCAGATACCACACTAAGCTTAACTAAAAAAATATACAATTTTGGGTTGCGTTTGCGTAATTCAATAAAATAATAAACCAGCCAAGCGTGAGACGGATTTGATCAACAAAATACTTGTCGCAGTGTTAGTCTTGGTAAGTAAATAACATGCCACGTATATTGACTATTATTATTTTTAGTTTTTAACAAAAAGTAAGCACTACACGTGTATCGTCTCTTTAAGGCGCTGCGCAGACGACAGTGTTTTGTGCGATCGAGTCTGCGCAGCAATAAATTGTCTGAATGGCGCGGTGACAGCTTCCACGAAACTCTGAATGGAAATTCCTGGAAGCTGTCACCGCGCCATTCAGACAATTTATGGCTGCGCAGACTCGATCGCACAAAACTCTGACGTCTGCGCTGCGCCTAAGAGACTAGCCCTCTGCTATTAAGTGGCGATTCATTATTTAGAATATCGGTCGTCGATTGTCGCTCAATCCTACCATAATAGATAACAGGTACCTAACACATAACACAGGACAGTATGTAGCCTAGGCTCGTATTAAATGTGAGTATAGGTAAAATAAATACAAGTAAACAGACTACCAGGAAGCCTTACGCAACACGGCCCAGAATTTTACTTTATTTCCTCCAACACTCATCCCATGTGTCGTCCAACGCGATGGAAATGCGTAAATTCACTTCAATCTATCAATTCCACGATACTCGACGCCGAACTTGGCAATTCGCATTTCCAAACACCGAAATTCGAATATTTACTCGACGTGCACGGAGCGGCAACGCGGTACAAGCCGCGCGGTCTGGCAACGACGCCTGTACTTTGTATGAACAAGATCAGCTGCTTTGTATCGTGGGCATGGCAGGTCTGTACACCTATTTTTGTTGTATTCAATGTGTACGGTAGACGACATTTTTGTGCGTAATGTGACCGTCATTAATTTTGTTTATCGTTTCAGGAATTAGTAGTGTCCGACCGAAGCTTCGGCTTCGGCTTCGGCTTCGGCCACCTTCGGCCAAAAAACCACCTTCGGCCAAACCTTCGGCTTCGGCCAAAATTTGGCCGAAGCTTTGGCCGAAGTCGAAGGTTTGCAAATCGTGATTTGAAATTGAACAAACGATGCCAGAGCGAGTTCGCCGGCCCGATCGCATTACTTGCAGTTAATTATATAAATTACTGACAACACAAATAACATAACAACATAGTCACACTTGATTTAGAAACGAAAACTGCGCGTAATTTACTGCCGTATTTTTTTTTCTATTAGCAAATTCTCGTATTTCTTAGGGTCAACATGGGGTCAACACACCTTCGGCTTCGGCTTCGGCTTCGGCCGAAGGTTTTGATGAAAGCCGATTAATCGGCTTCGGCTTCGGCTTCGGCCAAAATTGTACCTTCGGTCGGACACTAGGAATTAGCATGTTGTGGAATTTTCTATTTCCTCTCTTGCTTCTAGTATCTACGCAAGTTAATACATAGGTGTGCTAGTAGGCGTATTAATAATTTTGAACTAGCTATTGCCCGTGAAGAAATTACGATATCCACCCCAATAAAATATAGTTACACGTAAAAGTAACGAACAGTAAAGTGACCTCCGTTTTATATGAACGACGATTGTACCAAGAGATCAATTCAAATAAACGCAGCATCGGTCACAATTTTTATTTCGTAATTTTGAAAAATTTAATGCAGTTGCGTAAGCAGAGTGGATAAAATACAAGTCTTCATTGAATCGTGAGTGTTGTATTACTTGTATTCACCCGTACATACATACACCGGCGCTGCTACTAAATCATAAAATAATAATAATTGAGGTTTTAATTTTTTATATTCGTCATTTATCTGCACGACGCTTTAATGCTTCCACTTGTAATAAAAGTAAGGTATCTGTTTCGTAGCTACTGGTAGGAAATCCATTTTCTTTTTAACGGGCCTTAATAAAAGTCCAATCTATTTGACAGTAAAAACGGGAAAGCGCGAGAGCACTCAAGATGTTTTTTTTTTATGATCACGATACTATTCCATGGCACGGGTATGGGTAATATAATTTTAAACAAAAAAAAACCGACTTCAAATTTGGGCTATACTGAAAGCATTTGTTTAATAATGAGGGTGACCTTCCATCACCAGCAGGCCTCACTAATTACTGAAATTATAATTTCCAGTCTGCAGGTGCATTCAGTATTGAAAGAATTATCCTTTAACTCCTAAGCATTAAGGAGTTGACCTTCCATCATCAGCTCAGTCATATTTTTTTACTGCCAGACGTAAATACTGGTGTAGCTTTGAAAAATGTACTAAAAACATTACCTGTGCCAATAAAATTTGAGGGTTGCCCTCGATTTCCCTCATATTCCATCATCAGATCAAGATATGCTGGCAATGGGACCACCTGGAAACTATACCCTTTTAAACAAAAAAAGAATTTTTCAAATCGGTCCAGGCGTCTTCGAGTAATCAGCGAACACACATAAAAAAAAATAATGATAAAAAAAATAATAATAATAATGATTAAAAAAAAATATCCCGACGAATTGAGAACCTCCTCCTTTTTTTGAAGTCGATTAAAAATGACGTCACGATTCAAAAGACAGGTGATTTTAAGTGTGAACGTAAAATTACTTTTCGTAATTACAAAAATACGCATTAACTACAACAACTACTACTTCATTAGTGATTATTACTTTGATGATTATTAAAAAATATGTATGTTTATTTATTCAACTTTCCTGGCCCTGTAATTAGGAACAAATATTTTTCAATTATAAAAAAAGATGCATCCCGATTAGGTGATTCAGAACGTCATTCTAAACCTACACTATTCCAATTTATTCTAGGCAGTGGCCAAAAACGGAACTAAAATGGCGACACACTAATTTAAAGTGTCACATGTGACGACGGCGCCACAGTCACCGAGTCAGACAACTTTGCAGGCAAAAGTGGTTAATTCGGCCGGTCCAGACGAGGCCACGGCTATTCCTGGGCTAGCTCTATTGATTTTGTATTAAAATAACAGCTTCAACGGTTTCTAAATCGACTAATCGAAAACTTAGCTTCAGCGAAAACGATTAGTCATAAAAATTGACGATGGCAATTTTGGAATCCAATTCGGACCCTTCTTTATGAAAATCCCAATCCCAAATATGGGCATGGTGTCGTAAAGACTGCTGTTGTGAATGTAGGTCGATTTGGGCCGTAGGTAGTGCTAAGTCTGTTAGTACGTCTGTCCATGCCTATTACGAAATGTCACTTGATATTGCTAGCTCAGTGTTTAACAAAAAAACATTGATTTTTGTTTCAAACAGTAAATGTATTTTTAAACTACAGAGGGTAGACAGAGGTTTATTGGCATTCCGGGCACGCGACGGCACCACGAGGCGCCTCCGAGAAACACCGTGTCAATCAGTTGTCAATTACAGACAGTAAATTGGAAATTACGTTTCTTTACTTTATGCTATTATTATTTTTGTATACTTGGTTAGTTAAATCGTTAGGCGTTTTAGATCAATCAATGGAACAGACACAATTAATTACATAGTTTTTACTAAAAAAAAAGTTAATTCTACAACACTCACGCACACGTACGTACAGAATAGATATAGGTAATGGTGAAATGAAATAAAAAAAAAGAAACGCTATATTAATGTCAAAAAATACAAGATACGTAGAAAGTGGCGCCCTCATTTCATTTCAAACATTTCAAGTGTTGCCTCAATCAAAAATACGCTCGCACAAACAGGAATTCGTTACGCCGGGCAAAAAAAGCAGCCATGAACCAAACCAGCCCAGTAACATTTAATGAGTTACATTAATGAGTTTTGACACAATAACATTGGAAACGAGTGCGTTTCTTTTCTAGTTCGCGAACCTTGGACCCGTCATGGCCGACTGACGTTGCATAACGAAATAATCTTTGCGTATTCGTTCGAGCGATTTTTCAAGGGTCTCGCTCGATCATTTCGATTATGATACATTTACTTATTCGATATTTAAAAAGGCTATTTAATTAATTAGTAACCAAGTTAAGTTCAAGTCAAGTGTTTCTATAGCCATCAATCATGTCAAAATAAAAAAAAGCGTCTTGTGACCATCATCATCATCATCATCACCTAGCCTTATAGATCGCTCTACTGGATACAGGCCTCCTCTTTACATGAGACGGCTTGGGTTATAGGTCCCTAGCAAGACAACACGGATCGGGAACTTCACGCAAAAGAGTAGTGTATGTTATTGTGTATAATTTTATTAATAAGCGCATTATTTATGTTTGTACAAGGTATAAGGCAGACATACGACAGCCATGCGTCCTCAATACGTGACCCATGTACTCAAGGCATGTTTACAGAGATAAGGGTTCAGTGACCCGGATAATTACTAATTATCAGATTTAGACTGATTTTACATCACATGAATGTTCGAAACACTAAAAAATGTCAAATTGTCAAATAATGATACATTTTATTGTTTAGTGGTGTTCTGGAATCATAGGAGTGTTTGCACCTAAGATGCACGTAGTTTGGGCATTAAATGATAAAAAAAAAAGTTCTTATAAAATTGGCAACACATCCAATGTCATTTTAATATGCAAATAAAAAGTAAACTTTAGTGAGATTGTCTTTCGTGAATATCAAGTACAACAAAGTATATTCGCAAAATTTTAATTGTGATATTTTAAGCAATTTCTACTCAGAATGACCATCTCTTTCTATTAATTATTAACTTATTATTAATGGGAGAAAAATCCATACAGATTTTGTCATTTCCTCATGTGTGTGGATAAATGGTAACAATGGGAAAAAAGAAAAAACTTAGGGACGACCTTTCTTCGGAAAGAGTTCGTGATTCTGAAAACAAATATCGAAAGTTGCATAATGTCACAAAAAAATTGTGGCAAAGTTTTAAGAAAGCAGTTATGCTTGTATTATGTTAAAATACAAGCCATACGTAGTGTGTCTACGTAATTAATTATTGATGCCATCCAGTGGTTCCCATAAACTAGATCCATCTCTCACCAGACAATTTCAAGCTTGGAACTTTACTTTGTCTATTCCAAGACTTATACAATAAATCATACTACAGGAATAGCTAATTAACCTCGCAGCAACACAAAGCCCAAGGCGACAGAAAAACAACTTTTCCTTTTTCTTTTTCTCTGAAGCTGAATTTAATTTGCGAATGTAATCTGGCATGTAAGCCCCCAGCTACAACGAGACGAAATTATCAGTTGCTAGGTAAGAAAAATTGGTACAAATATTGTTTATTATGGAAATAAATGGAACAAAAAAAATTCTGGGGATCATTAGGCTTAGCACGGCAACACGCTCTAGTCGCGTCGCGTGCGAGATAGTGTACCTGTCACTTTCTGATGTCTATTAGCCCTAACAGACGACCAAATCTAGTTTGCTCCGAACAACAAACTTGGTTGGCTCCAAACCAAATTTGGTCGTCTGTTCAGCGGTTGGCCGAACATTATTATTATTATTGACGGTTTGCTGGTTCGATGGCTTTGCCACCAAATTTGGTTCGGACCGAACCAAATTCGATCGTGTGGCCGAGCCACTAAACCGTTTGGCAGTTTGGCACTTTATTTTGCAAATCTTTTCTTTTTTTCCTGTTCTTTTTGGTAGGCGTAATAGCTACGACGGTTGCCACAACTAACGCGATTTTGGTTTGTTTTGATAAAGTCGGAGGCATTGTTGACTTGTGGTAGCACGAAAAGCACTGAACCGTGTTTGACAGGTTCGATGGTGTTTGGAGCAAACCAAATTTGTGGTTCGGTCCAAACCAAATTTGGTCGTCTGGCGAGTCGAGCAAACCGTTTGGAGCCAACCAAGTTTGTTGTTCGGACCAAACCAGATTTGGTCGTCTGTTAGGGCTTTATAGTTAGACAGTGACAGGTATAGTCTATCTCGTGCGTATCTCTACTTGCAGCTTGCTAAAGCGGTTGACGGCTTAGCACACCAAGGCAGTAGAAACACACGCGAGATAGACTATCCCTGTCACTGTCTAACTAGATACGTGAGAACGTGACAGGTAGAATATCTCGCGCGTGTCGTCTCGAGTCTTGCTGTACAAGCCTTTGTTAGGTTTGGATCTTCAGGAGCAGGAATGGGTGCTTGGGATAGGTAAACTGAAAACAAATAAAAATGGGTTACAAGGACTTGCAATGGAAATAATCAACTATTTGTAACTTCAAACACTAACATATAAACTACACGTCGACGATATTTGGCTTCAAATCAATCACAACTTAAGGCGACCAATGGGTATAATTCAGACTAGGAAGTATTTGAGAGACGACTGTACTAATTCCTTTCTAACCTCGTCTAACATTATTTGGGAACCCACTGTATCCTCCCTGCACACTATGACTACAGGAGGTAGTACTACGTATAGAAGGCCCACTCCCGAACATCAGGCGTAAAAATAAAAAATATTGCCGTCTCTTTCTATCGTTACCTACTTGACCTTTACGAGGTCTCGCCGGCGGAGTGTACATAAACTGCGGAGATCCGTGCAGCCATTTTCGTGGCTCTAGCATCGTTTTTTTTTTTTTTTTCAGTATAAGCCATGTCATTTACCTGTGCATCGGCTGTGTCCTCTGTGTATACTGCGCCATGACGCAGCAGCTGGCATGGCTAGGCGTAGCGCATGCCGGGGCGGGCGGTCGCTAGCTGAGCCGCGCTCGCGACACCCCGCACATAGCTCACAATCACTGCACACACACTGCACCTGTCGACAACACGCTTAGTCAGGACAAGTCATCATTGGCTAGTCTAACCTCCTGATACAATCCCTACTAATATTATAAATGCGAAAGTAAGTGTCTGTCTGTTACGCTTTCCCGCTCAAACCTCTCAACCGATTTTGATGAAATTTGGCACAGACAATCTTTAGACCCTGAGAAAGGACATAGGCTACTTTTTATTGCGAAAAAAAAAGGTAACGCCGAAAATTCAAAAATATTAGAAGCCCGCGACCCAATCAAACATTAAAAACAAATGAAATGCAGTGATTGCGGTTTGTTTTTCAAAAANNNACGATGGCATAGAGACTTCAGGAAGTGTCAGGTAATCACCTGCGCGCGAAACGGCTCGCGCGTTGCTGTGCTAAGTCTACAGGACAAGTCATCATCATCACCATCATTGGTCATTATCACGATGTGACATTTTAAAATATGCTTTGTTCTGTCGGTAATTACTGTCACAATTGATGGTAGAATTTTGATGACCCAGCTGCCGTCTCCGCAGGAAGGAACTCTTCAATAGTTGGTCAGATGGATGGATGACAACGAAGTACGGTAGGCAAAATGTACACTTAGCAAAAAAAGCTTGTACCGGATTTTGTTGGTTAGGTTAACCAGGGTTTAGAACGCATCTATTAAAATAATATATCATAGAATTAAAGTATGAAATTAATGTTAAAATATGGTAATTGCCATCGGCACTGGCGCCGCGAGTAATCAAGACTTATATCATAATATGTAAATTTTAAATAGCATTTTTAATAAAACACTACCGGTTTCGATGAAAAATTATATACAGGCTGCTTAAAATATAACCAAGGATTGGGTTACTCTTGTAACCATAATTATGACTATTTCACGCTTCACAGCCACTTCTAACATAATTTTGGTTTAAACCCTCTAATGATCGCCTATCGACGGATAATATACGTACTTTATCTATAGTTAACAATATCGCAGTTTGAAAGGAACCTTGCGTAGATTTTAGAAGGCCTTGGCAAAATGAGAGAAGGGCAGTAATGCTCTATTAAGTTTTAGCTTTAGTAAACAAAGATTTACTACAAACATACATACATAACCGTCACGCCTTATTCCCTGCGAGGTAGGCAGAGACAAAGGTTTACTGTTTGTACGAATATACCAATTACACCTCTCGTAAGAAATGGCTCATCGTAAGAGGTTGAGGCATGTTTTAGGCCAGCCTTACTCAAAGTGTGCTCCGCGGAACCCCAGGGTTCCGCGACACCTCTGGAAGGGTTCCGCAAGAATTTAGAAAAAAACACCACTCTCTGGTCAAACGTTTTGGCGCAGAGTACGGACGGACGGATGAATTGTAGTTTTTTATAGGGTTCCGTCAAGTATTTCGCTTTCTAAAAGGGTTCCATCAGCAAAAAAGTTTGAGAACCGCCGCACACGGATTTTGGTTATTTTCTTGCAGCAAATTGGCAGTGTTACACATACATACATATTCTCACGCCTGGGGTAGGCAGAGCAAGTGAATTCAAAAATTCAGTGCCACGTTTAGCAATTTCAGGGTAACCAGATGGTTAAACGTGATATTGCAGTGACAGGTTGCTAGCCCATCGCCCACAATACACTAACCCTTTCCCAGAGTCGACTCTTACGACTTACGACACCCACGGGAAGAAAGGGGGAGGTGCTATTCTAACCCGGCACCACACGGGTTATTAGCCGTGTTGTGTGTAATTTTAACCCCTAACGAAAAGGGTGGATGGTTTTTAGACGTATATCTAGTAGGTAGGTATGTTGCGTTTGTGTGCTTTCTTAATGACGACAAACCCGTGTAGTGACGGGTCTAGAACACCTCTCCATTTCTTCCGTGGTTGTCGTAAGAGGGAGGTTTGGGTATGCTTTAGGCGACAGGCTAGCAACCAGTCACTATTATACTAACTCTTCATCTGTTTAAACCTAAAATTATGCTAGAAGTGGCGACGAAACGTGAAATAGTCATGGTTTTGTCTATGTAGCGTTTCGTGTGCTCTGCCTATCCCATTAGGAAATTCAGGCGTTATGTATGTATGTTCAATTGATAGGTAGGTTAGTAGCGTCACTATGATATTATACCTAAGAAAACCAAAGTGGGCTATTAAAGAATTTACAATTGTAATGGTGAAAAAGTACATATTAAAATTGACAGGTGTGAATTATACTTATTTTCTATTTTTATCACAAATCGTCGGCGATTCGTGTCAACTGTTTTGAAGCAGATTTTTTTTAACTAAGGTATTTTTATTAATTTCAAAGATCTCCTTAGTTCTGAGAGCCAGTTCCACACACAACATTGAAAAGAAAGTAAAATAGATAAAAAAAAATTGAGTGCGTACCTAACTAGACCTATTGAATGTAGAAATGTATTTAATGTTTACTCAATTTGGATTATCTAGGTACGTATTATTTTTTTTTTTATTTCTCATTGATCTCATTGTCACAAGTCTTACTAAAATTTTGCGGCAAGACTAGGTAAGTATGTCAGTAGACGTCCTTTTACATCGAAGTGATAAGTTTTAAGAATGAAAATGAGAAGTTTTATTCAAGTACTTAAACCAACTCGGATGTTTTTTTCGACGGTTCGACCGGTCGTGCGTTCTGCGTTCTAGACCCACGCACAGCCGCACCTAGATATTTTGTCCTCGTTTAAACTCGAAAATACTTTGAATTACCTTTATTTATCAACAGAATACAGGTAAGTGAGTAATTGTGTACATAAAACACGATTTTAATCGAAACACTTATCTTTCACACGTAACGAAATTTCAGGTTTTTTTTCTAAAATCATTTTTCCAGGTTCTGGATTTTTCCAGCCAGGCATATAGGGTGTCAAAATGCTTCATTTACCGAGTAGAATCGATTTACAGCATCACTAATTTTTTTCTTTTTTTTTATTGGACTTCCCTACCGCATGGCGTGGCCTGGCACTTCACAAGTTTTAGGCCTCTTGTGTCGTATTCGTAACTTGAAAATCTCGTGATATTTGTAGCATTGGGTTCTAGACACGTGTATTAATGGATTTGCAAGCCGCCGCGCTATTTATGCAAATCCAAAGGGCGAGAGGACGAAAATAACAGTGTCTCTAGCCACAAGCGTGATAAGCTTATCTTGCCTTATGTAATGCTTAAAAACACGTGTCATGTACCACGGAAACCACCGGACACAGCCAAGCCAGGTCATTCGAGAACTAAACCGTTATATGCGCAGCAAAATGAACTAGAAAACCATGACGAAATAGTAAAAGTACACGGAGTTCCAACTACACTTTTCACTTGAATACTGAACACAATCACTACCCTAGCCTAGTTGTGATGTTTTAGTGGAATCTGAGCCATTTAAACGTACCTTTTTAGCTGTAATCCGACGTGGTAGCTCCAAGCGGATCGCGACACCACACAAGACACGACAACGGAACTTCGCACTTAGAAAACACACAAAATAACGCAAACTGACGCTTTAAACAACACTATCGACGATTTCCAAGTTAACACATGCCGTTTTACGTATACTGACACGTTTTTAGTTTTCTGAAAGTCCATTGAACTGTTTAGTATAAAATTTACGTCGAGCGAAATTATACGGAGTGGCAACGCTGTAGAGTTGGTTGGTTGCGCGGCGCGGCCGCCAGGCGGCGCGGTCGGCGGGGGGGAGGGGCCAGCGGCGGAAACGAGCGGGACGGAAGACACAAGACGCCACGTCGCAAGATTATTTTTTTTTAGTTATAGGATAAAATATTTTTTATGAAACTGCGATTGTTTAGCCAAACGAAGACATTAGCGGACGGTGGACGTCGCGGCTGGTGACCTTTCAAATCGCGTCACCGCGGGTGGCGATGGCGAGGTCGCGCGCGGCGTTGCGAGCTCGCCCAGGCATTCGGTACCACGTTCTACGGATTACGAAAGTGCTCGGCCGGGCGAAATCCCTCGTGGGCCTTTGATACCTGTGTAGTAGGTATGGGTATATGACGGGACTAGCCTAGCTAGCCTAGACACACGCATGCCCTAGCCCATAAGCCCGCATAGTTTCCGGCAGAATCGCGAACTATGCAAAACCGCGGTACGTATACCTTCCCAACGGTGCCATTTTCATTTCACAAGCGGAATTTTTATGAAATACAGCTCTCCAGGCAGAAATATTGTACTTACTTACCTACAGCTAACATAGCGTTATTAACGAACAATAACATGTAAAATGATGCCGTAATATTATACGCATGCACGTGTACTGAGTGTTAAAACATAACCAGTTGCGTCAGTAAATGATAAAATCTGTCTACTCTAGTCCTTTCGGAACGTTAAAAATACCTACATCAAGAATACTCAGTCCAAAATGCATTCACCAACACATATTTTCTACCTTGGTATTAACTACCTACTGGATTACGCTCTAAACTAAACCTAAGTACCTTGTGCTTTCCTACCTACCCATCTGCTACATTTCTAGCTACGTACCGGTTTACCTACTCCACGATAACTAGTGTAGTATAGTTACCTACTCAGAAAATTTGTAGGTTAGTTAAGTACTGAACATAAAGCGTACTCTGTTCCTATAGGACTACAGGTAATTCAGTATTCAACACCCATGCTACTAACCGTTATTTTTTTAATATCATGTAACAAAATAGTGTCACAGACCTTAGCAGCCAGAGCCAGGTGGTCTCTGCCCTTATGCCGCGTGAAACCAGTTTCGCACCGCGTCCTCCGCTATGCCTTGCATTTTGCGTTGGCTGTATGCTACAAAGTAAGTCCAATTTCCTTGGCACTTTTTGTTTCACATTTAAAAAGTTGAAATAGGGTTACCACGTTTTTATGCAGTTTTTGGGATGACTGCGAAATGAGAAAGTAGATGTTTTGATAACTTAGATGCGATACGATTTATTCTTGCTAGGTGTAGATTTAGTACCACTTATTAGTTTTTTTTCTAAGATCATTTCGATAATATTTTGAGCTAAGGCTAAGTGTAACTATGTAGTTACTTTAGAAAAGTTTCTTTAAAGTATATTTCTGCCACTTTTCAAAGTGATCTACGAATAATGAAAACTCCTTTCAAAGCATTTTAGAAAGTTTCGAATAGATAATACAAAAATGAAAATTCAGCTAAGGCATTTTTTATTTTTACTACATTATGAATTTACTTTCATAAAACGAGTACAGTTTGAAATGTTTGAATCGTAAAAATATTTATGCTATTAAAAGTTTAATGTTCGTGATGGAATTCACCAGGTGATTCGTTATCATTTGACAAACGAAATATACACGCTAGGGTACAATTGGGGCTGAGGCCCTCAGCCTGAGGGTGTGTGTGTAATTTCACGTACTTACCTACTTTTTCTATCGCGTAATTATAAAGTTAAAGTGGAAAAGCATCTGTATGATGAATAAAGAATATCTGCTCTCATGAGCCTTGGTTTCCATTTTAGTTTCAATATCTGATACAAAATGAGTGGTGTTAAAGTTTAACGTCCATGTTCGACTGAGCTGATTTGAATGCAATTTTATTTTGTATAAACTAAGTTTCCTGTATTGATTCTTAAGTGGGTTTGAACGATAGGAATGTTCGAATGTTAAAAACCATATTTTATTTGCCACAATTAGATAGTTGACTGAAGGCTAACTGGGAGAGAAACCTTTAGGAATAAGTTGGTTTTTGTAAATGAAACTGTTATTTTACCTGTTTAATTATAATATTTTATATCGCGATAGTTATTTGTGTGACAAATAAACAATGAGAGAAATGTGAATTGTAAGAGATGTTACAAATACATTCGAAGTTATAGGTAGTTCTGGTACACTGTATACGATAGGCAGACAACTTATCACTATTTGTATAATTTTTATCCAATAATCATGTATATCTATACTAAGTATGTAATTTGTTTGTTCGTTTGTTTGTTTGTTTGTTTGTTTGAACGCGCTAATCTCCGGAAATACTGGTTCTAATTGAAAAATTATTTTTGTGTTGGATAGACCATTTATCGAGAAAGGCTTCGGAGTCGCGGGCACAGCTAGTTTTGGATATAAGGGCAGGGCAACGTTTCTTTTGTTCTGCGTACCACGTTATGTTTCTGTGTGTATGCATACATACGTATAAACCAACATTTTTTTTTTAATTTAGGAAGGATAGGTTGGAAAATGGGAACTATCCAACTATAAGAATGATACTCATGGCATACTACTTCAGGCTGGTTGTAAAGCACTTCGGAATACATTTATGTATATACAACGGGGAAGTGAAACAGCAGACATCCTGGGAAACAATATTAACGCAAAGGCAAAGAATCACCCTGTATGGCAGTTTCTCCATTCGCCGTTCTTCGACTTGTTCTGGAACTTCATTTTGAATCTCTCATTCGGATGGTAGATGGCAGCACTATATATGCGAGCCTATTTCCTGAAGGAAACCTAGGTGATCTTTCATAATTCTGCCGTTTTTGATTTTACTTGAATCTACTGTGAATTTACTTTGTTGTTGAGTTGTTACGTACTCGATTGTGTATGTATATTCCGTGAATGCCCACGTCCCATGTAGGTATACGTTACGTGGATTTGTGCGTTTTCTCTTATTCAGTCATTCACCAAATAAAGAGGTGTTTGTGGAGAAAATGGCACCCTCTACATAGTATGCTTTTATTGTATCACGCGAGGAAGAAAAATGATCAAGTGAACATTAACGTTCTTTTTTGGCTGGTTTAATTTATCCTAGAATTATCTAGGATGAATACGTATTTACTAGGCATCCGCTATCTATCTTAGATTAGATCAAATCCTCGCGTTTTAACACGCATCAAGGCGAGTCAATCTTGCATTACAAAAACACGAACACAACGGTGTAAATTCAGGCTCCCGTATTCGTGATTCGCGGTTGATTATGCTTGATACTTACCTACATTTAGGTTTATCATTACACCCAAAAAAGCAATTCGTCTCGAAACGACAATTTCATTCCATTAATGAAGGAGATCTCGCCGTGCCGAGTAACGGGCACTGTACGGAGTAGGGTGACCAGACTGTGGTGTAAAGTTGGGGCAGTCCACTTTTGACTTCATCAACTTCATGACGGAGTCGTAAGTTGTTTTCCTGCGTAAAACTGCTGTATAACATAAACGTCAACCGAATTTCAAACTGTTTTAAGTCGCCGTTTGCGAATTTTCGGGGAACTAAGTAATTGAGCAGTTTAACGAAGGTCTGGTACTGTGATAAATGTTGGCAAAATGGTGGAAAATAAATACAACAACAGGAATTTTAAAGGCTCCTGTTTCATTAATTTGTGATCTATTACCGTTTAGGTACCTACTCCCTGTGGGAATTGTACTCTTTCTCGGGATAACGCAGCCTGTATTTCTTTGGACAGCGATTTAATCTGCGTCACACTTTCAAGTAAATAGTCTTTTACATAGAATTATAACAAACATCCATCCATTTTACAATCTGTACAAACTTACCTTTTGATAGTTCTTTTTACATTTTTTTTACTGTCACCCAAATGCTGGTATCCCTACCTGGTAGAGCTAGGCCGGTAGTAATTATATGTCGCAGTACGTCCCTGAAGGTCGCCCCAGCGAGGGTGCCTCCCCGACAAGGGAGCGCCCGGGGCAGTGTTGTCAGCATGGAATTTACAATCACCATTTTGGAAAAAAAAACTTCATCGTCAGAATAATTTACTACTAAATACTTTATATCCAAAATGTGTTTGTACATGTATCATGTCCGTGTGGTAATATAATTCAAAGACTTCTTGTTCCGGTTGAAAAAAATACATGCACGTCTTATTTGCTAGGTCATATAAAAATAGGTCATTGGCCCTTTATTACAAAAAAGAACCAATCAATTTTAGAATAAGTTAATTTTCATACAAAAGTGTTCCAATCAAACGAAAGCTTGTATTTGTGCAGAAGAATTCTATGGTTGCAAAAGCAAAAAGTAAGTATGTATGTGCTTCATCAGCCCCCAAAATAAACAGTTAAGTTTTAAAAGAAGTTGTCTAGTAATTCACAAGAAATTTGTACTTAGGTACAACGAATCAAAGAAATCTCAAAAACCTTAGGATCTAAAAAGGTTATTACAATTTCCCAATTTTTGTGTAAATCGCGGCAATATCTTTGCAATGGCAACACAGACGACTCGCCCTTGCCACGAGGCGCTAAACATACCTACCCCCTACCCTCAGCTGTACGTACCTATAGCTATACATTTGAGGACTTTGCTACTCGTACTCCAAAGAGGGAAAATGTAGAGCGAGCGTAGCCAGACTAAATTTTCTTTTTGCGGACTACACTGAATTTTAGTGAACTTTTACGAGGTGGAAATTTCTTAGAAGTTATAAACTTGTGACAGCTGTCAGTATGATTTACCTTGAAAAGTTACTCAAAAGAAAATTCCATCTTCAGATGTTTGAAGCGTATCGATTTTATGTTCGAGACATTACCTTGTACTTGAAGTCTTTATGTATCTGAGAATTCAGAAACATGGATTTATATATTTGTTATGCACAAATAGTTTTTCTTTTGATATTTTTTTTGGTACGCCAGTGTATTACAGAATAAGAAATGTACATACCTAATATAAAAGACAATATATCAAGCATAAACTTGTAAATAGTATCAAATGTAAATAATAAATGAAATGTAGCGATTGTCTGTAACAAATAGTTTACTGTCTTTATTACAAACGTGCACCAACGCTTTACTTTGTTCTATTTGTTCATTCCATGTCAAAGGTTGCCTTTGCTTGGGACTGATCGTTCCCTGCGTCTATATGGCAGCTTATTGGCTTACAATTTTACTTAACTAGATTTTTATTGTGCTGTATTGCATGAGTGTAACATTTAATATTTTTTAGGCTATTAACTCCATGCAGATGGTAACCAATACGAAACGACGTGATAAAAAGAAATCCGTGTTTGCAATAGCATTTAACGAAAGAAAAGCTTTTATATATCTTCAAAACTCCGAAAAACTCGAATTTATTATGCAATTCAAGGTTCTAAGATAAAATAAAAAGGCCTTTAAAGCAAGGATTTATTTAAATGCGCCAATGTATCGCTGGAAGAAATCCAAGTAAAAAATGTGACAGCTGGTACTTTTTCAATATTTTCGAGTCTTAAAGTTTCCTTGGCTCCAATTTTAGTGTTGTGAATCTTAGTCCCAGCTAGATTTATTAGTGATCGTTAATTTATGCAATTTACATATTACAAGAAATAGGTGATAGACATGTACATTGGTAGCCTATTGGTGCCGTTTAGATTGTGTTCAGAATACTGTGAATTTACAAAAAAAAAATCGAATTTAGAGAGTTACTAGCGATGAGATCGCGAATTGACAGTTATCTCTTGTCTATATTTTACATTCTATTGCTTTGGTGTTCAATTAAGAGTATTTTTATTTTAATCCCTTTGTAAGTCATAAGTACCTGCCTATCCCTGACTCGTTTCTGCAAAGCAAGCAACTAGAAGAGGAAACTACAATACAAATCTATAGTTAACAGTATGTAGCTCCTTCCGTACCTTCTAAAACTAATCTTACTAAACATTTTCATTTCAATGTAGTACAGTTGCCTTAACCCTCTGACTGCGATCCCTTTCCTGGTAATCCGGGGGAGCGTCAAAATCGATATCCACATCGGCAGCAGAGCCCCGGGCCCTGTAGCTTGCCAGATGGAATTATTTTGCGAAAGCTTAACGAGTCGCCCACGATTGAGAGCTATCCATTGAGGCCTCAGCACGCTTATTGGGCCACACTTCGCTGAATACACGCGTAATCTATTACGATTTTGAAATGCTTGCCGTTTAGGTTATACTATGGTAAAAGCTGATGTTACAAAATGCTTGAGAGACTATTCGAAATTGGTGCGATTCAAGTTCAAAATGTACTTTATTGAACACCACAGAAACAGTACAATTTTAATTTAGACATAAAGTTAGCATGGTGATAGCGGCTGGTCTTATCTCTTAAGAGCAATCTTTGCCAGGTATCCCTGTACAGTACAATAAGTGAAGACAACAATAAATAGATATAGCACGTTTTGTGGGTTCTAATAACAATAGTTATCACAAAAAAATGCAATTCTCCCTTGCCATGAAATTACCAAGCGATTTTAAATTTTGTTTCTGTCAAAGTAGTTCACGTTATAGTATTCATCAGTGAAAACTCATCGTTTTGTTACTTATTTTGTAGTAGTTTTGGTTTATCTACAGTGTTTTGTGGTAAAGACAGCCTCAGTTATACATTTATGTCGACCGTACAGGCCTTTAGGCTTTTTTTCCATTTCTCCACCTTTTATACCGCACTCATCCATTTCTTTAAGCGTAGTAGGTACGCATGCAATACCAAAGTACATAGAAACGTTATTTCATAATTTCACATAGCCTCTGCAATTCAGAACAGTCATAAAGATATAATTACTTTTTTAATGGCGTCTGAGATTGGTTGCAGAGAGAACGTTATATGATGTGCTTAGCCTGTACTTATTTATATGTTTATTCAAGTATTCTGATACGAGAAGCCGTTTGCGCAATATATAGCATTCGTAAAATCGATGCATTGAAAGTATTGAACTAAAACTGAAAATGTACCGACAGCTGCAGAGAAAAGTAACCCCCCGCCCATACGTTACTAGGGGGTTACTTTTCTCTGCAGCTGACTGTACCTACAGTTTTCTAATAAGGTCTTGTATGTCTTGTATTAGGAAGGGAGAGGCCTTTGCCCAGCTCAGGGAAATATAAAGGTTAATAAAAAAAAGTAGGAATAGAAGATAGGGGAGCGAGTGGTGCACAGAGAAATCAATTTCCTGTCAATATATAGCCCTTTTTAGGTTCTTCGGTCCGTTGAAGTTAAAAAGGGATTGGACCTACGTCCGTTTTTAGACAGCCCCCTACGCATGGCCGAATATCAAAAATATGATGGTAATATTTTTGTTCAGTAAGACGTGAAGAACATAATTTTAACTTTGTAACATTGGTCTTAAGGGATGAGTCCGCCTTTGTAGGTACTTTACCATTTTGCTTCTATTTATTTTTTGTAAGTCGTGTTTTCGTTGTTGTACAATAAACTGTTTACTTACTTTCATTTACTAGGCATCTAACAAAAAATGTTATCGATTCAATTTTGTATTATATAAGTTTAAATTATTTAGAATTCACCGACCTAAGTTTTGATGAAGCGTGCATATAGATAAAATCCGTATTCACAAAACCACTGTGTATGAAATTTTACTAGCAGGTAGGCAAGCAATAGAAAGCTTTTGCATATTTAATAACCTTTAAAGGTTTTCATCACATTTTAAAATGAACTTCAATATCTCATTATTTTACCTATTTGAGAGCAAAATTGTTTTGAGAATTCCTTTGAAGCGTCAATAACGAAGCAAAAAAAACTATCCGCAACAATCAATAACGTTAGGCCCTCCTACTTCAAAACATTAGAACACCTAGGAAAATGCTATTCGTTATGCATTTAAAAGTTGATCGAGAGGTATCTAATAATAATATAAATTTAAATAAGACGCCTACATGCGGTCAAGATACTTGTGTACTCGGTTCTCGGAGCGATGTCAGCGATGGAAGGAATGGAGCTCAGAGCGTGCACGAAGCGGCAACGTCGCCTGCATGAATAGAGACTATAGCAAAGATAGACATAGACAATATTTGCCATGCTGCTTTCATTTTTATTTACCTATCTTTGATGTGGGCTGTATTTTGTAAACATGCAGAAATATCGTGGCACTATTTCTGGCGTTAGGAATTTGTAAGGGGCTCCATTCTGATATAAAATTGGGACAAGACATTCCTTTTCTATAGGCAATTAAGCTTGAAATGTGATTTGGAATGTCGTAGTTATTTCGTAATTTAAATCGTAAGTGCAGAATCTTTTGACCCGTATCACATCACATGGTACGTGACTAAAGGTCATCATGCGTAATTATCAATGTCATCATCATAGAAGCAGGTACAAACATAATAAGCAACTTTCACCATGATAATTTCAAGTTTCGTGGTCCCTTCTTGCATATTTTTTTAGGTTTTAAGTTGGCAGGTCAGGCATAATAGTGATAGGTTGCTAGCCTGTAGCACAAAATATCATCATCATCATCATCAGCCTATATGTATACGTCCCACTGCAGGGCACAGGCCTCCTCTCAGTATGAGAGGGCTTGGGCGTTAGTTCCCACGCGGGCCCAGTGCGGATTGGGAACTTCACACACAACGTTGAATTACTTCGTCGCTGTGTGTAGGTTTCCTCACGATGTTTTCCTTCACCGAATAGCTCGTGATAAATATCAAATTTGATATCGCACATAAATTCCGAAAAATTCAGAGGTGCGAGCCCGGGGTTTGAACCCACGACCCTCTGCTTGAGAGGCCACAGTTCGAACCGCTGGGCTATCACGGCTTTTTTAGCACAAAATATACCTTAACCTAACTTACTTAGTCGCCTCTTACGACATCCACGAAAGAAAAGTACAAATAATGTACCTAATTCTAAACTAACAGATGGATATAAAACGTGTGGTGTCGGGTCTAGAATAGCACCTATCCATTTCTTCCGTGGAAGTCGTAAGAGGCGACTAAGGAAATGGGTTTAGGTATTCTTTAGGTGACAGGCTAGCAACCTGTCACTATTATACTACCTCTTGCATCTGTTTTCAAACCCAAAATGATGCTAGAAGTGGCTGCGAAGCGTGATATAGTCATAATCATGGTTATGTCTAGTTCAGGTTTTGTGTGCTCTGCCTACCCCATTTGGGAACATTTGTATGTAAAATATATAAAATATCATACAGAATAAAATTGTTGTAGTATTTAACCATCCCTTTCAAAATCTGACAGGAACCTGCGAAATTGCGAATGCTTTGTAGTTGTACGTTGAACGCTACCTATCTTTGTCATATAATTTAGAATAGCGACTTTATATTTAGGGAATAGTAATTTAATTTCTAGAGAATTTGGAGTCATGTATTACTTATTATGTGATCATGACATAAATATTATTAAGTCCTGTAGGAGACACCTTTAAAGCTTAATAGAGTAATTTTACTAATTTTATACTGCCTATGTTTAACTGATCAATAAATTGTTATGTCTGGAACTTGTGTCATGGTTTTTAGGCTCCGACATTTATCTAATTTTTAACAGTTTTTCTGTCTTTTAAGCCGGATAACTGTTATAAAAACAAAAAATGTGTACGTTTGGATGTTTGTTAATCTTTTACGCAAAAACTTTTGGATGCGTTTTAATTAATCTCTACAATAACATAAGTTATTATTATTACTGATCAGATTATCAGACTAATGCATACCTAAATAGGCATACCTGTAAAATTTTAAATGAAACTGCTTTAAATTTTTATGTTGTTTGCTACTGTCATTCCGTCTCATCATAATTTATTTCTGAATTCATCCAGATCAGAGTTATAAATCATAATAAATTATCTGCATTAATGGGTCACATAAAAAATTACAGATCTAATATTTAATTGAGAGATTAATTTAAAATGTCACATATTTTGGCGAGATTCCAAGATTCTCTAATTCCGAGTTCCAAAAGAAGAAACATTAAACCGTTAATTCAGTGTACCTACCTACATGAAATGTAAGAGTAATTAAATAAACTAATTAAATATGCGGTAGCGGTAAACCATGGAGTGAAACAAAACCAGGCTTTTCTCCTTGTTATTTAATTTCGATATTTTTTAAATATGTAGTAATTAGAGACAGAGCTAACGCTAACACTTAAACGTAATATTTTCTCAAAAAAATTACAAGTGCTAGTCAAAAACAGTACAACTAAATATAACGGCACAGTCAGACGAATCATGTACCTATTATGTTTATACATACTTATAAAAGAAGTTCACTGAATATCTAAGAACCTACATCAGTCAAGATTTTCTACACAGGCATTTATATACACCTGCATATGTATGCGAGTTTTCTCATACACAAGCCTCAAGAGTTATAAGAACGCCTCGTCAGTCTTCAATCTTCACATAAGCAAGTACATAGCAACTAAGTAAAATGAAACTGCGAAAAAAGCATAGTCAATGAAACCTTTTAGCTAACATAAAATGTAATGTACCCTAGGCAGGGGCTGAGCAGAAAGAAGCTTAACCGCTTTCACAGCGGGCGCCGATCGATATCGCGACGTTGCCGCTCCGTGCTCGTGTTTATTTTTATTATTTGTTGCCAATCAATTATGATGAGGGAATAATGACACCTGCCGCGTTCGCTTGCAACATTGTCGTTGTTTTTTTTTAATTCGTGCCAGCGACAGAAGTTCAAGTTTTGGATGTCGTACGTGTTTTGTTTTGAGGTTCTTTCCACTGCACCAACTCTGACGTGTAAGAAATGTGACGTGTCGCTCGAAATAAAGTGGGTTAGACTTTGAACTACTTTGCTGTTTTTACTAAGTTACAACACCGGATTAATTAAGACGACTATAGAGCTATACGTATCCTGCAAATAATACAAGTAGGCATCATCCGTCCAACCATTTATTTAATAAGTACGGAGAATTTTACTACCACAAGTGACGGTTAGCGGCACCTTTGAAATTCTCCATGCAATCGTTTACGCCGTGGATGTGGCTAGAGCAGCCATTCTCAAAGTGTGTTCCGGGAACCCCAGGGTGCCGTGATGTCCCTGATGGGGTTCCGCAAGAATTTAGAAAAAAAAAATAAGACGGCATTCTCTGATCGAAAGTTTTGACGCGGCGAATACATGGACGGACGCGTGGATAAATAATATGTACTTTTAAAAACTGCTGTTTTTTTTGTAGGGTTCCGTCAAGTGTTTCGCTTTCCAAAAGGGTTCCGTCACTAAAAAAGTTTGAGAAACGCTGGGCTAGAGAGTTCGGTCACTGTGAACTCTTAATAATATAATAATTGTACTTAGATTAAGACGGAAGCTTGTTTTAACACCAAGAATATATTCTGTGACCAAGAACCACCGCCTTGGCAAAAGAAAAAGAGCACACCCTCAATGGACGCGGCTAGGTGGAAAAATAGGGCGCGTCTTAGTGAATGGGGCGTACTTTATGTGAGCAGACTTAAAAGGCTCACAATACCTAACTTTTACGATGATGCACACAGCAAACATGACGCGAACAGTAGGTACTATTGGTGAAACTAAACTCCGAAGACAGAGATGACAACCACCCGGTGTAGTCTCCGGCAAGCTAGATGGCAAGACAAGACAAGAGCAATGCGCAAAGTAAGAACCCTACTACAAAAATCTTACCATTTAACTTGCCGGGGACCATAAACTCGGAAAACTTGTGTTCTTTTTACTTTTGATTGATTGGCAGCAAGAGATCCTTTTAAGTTTTAAAGGAAAGGAGTAAGGCTTAACCTTTTGAACGCCAAGGCGCGAAGTGAAACGCTGTGCTCCTGACGCCAAGGCAAAAATCGTTTCAAATACGAACGAACAATAGTGATGTCACAACCGCATATCGATATTACCGATATTACAATTGATTTCAGCCATTGAACCCCTTATATTTTACCTCATACATTACCACAACGTTTTCCATATAATTTTCATGAATTTGCGTGTAATTACTGTCATTGAAAACCTTTAAAAATTAAAACTTTACTGTAACTTTCATTATTATTTTGCAATGGAACCACTTCACTACTTTGCTGATGACGTCATACTTCGACGTTCGTTGCCGTCATTGGCGTTGGGGGCAGTGGAAATTAAAATAGTGCTAGTGTTGGGAACGTAATCAAAACAAAAATTGTTCTTTTCGATGTTTCGGGAACTGGGAACTAGGTATATAAATTGGAATGAAAATACATTCAGTTGTAAAACACATACCCGAGAAGATAATGCATAAGGATTAATATTATTACCTTTTAGTTTTTTTAATTCCTTGGCGTGGATATGTTTACTAAAAACAAAGATAATAAAGTCGCTCGAGTGAGGGTTTTATGGTATGCACCTGCACATAAAGCAATAAATCTTTGCACGTAGCTCTTTCTTTGTTTGTCGGCGTGCCGGCTATTCAATGCCCCGCTCACATTCTCTGTCCCTTACAAACACGGCGCGCGACTTATTTAAAGTTTATGATGCCCTTGTCTTGCGAGATTCGAAGTATTTTAGTTTAGTGTGTACAAAATCACGTGTTATCGCAAAAAAAAGAGTACGAAAATATTCTAGACAGATTAATTAATTATTATTTAATTGTTTGTATAGGGAAAAAAACTGACCCATTTAAAAGTGTCGTAAAACAAAAAAAAAACGTTTATTTAAATAATAGGAATATCCACTTGCTAGGCGTTCGCAATTTATTGTATTTAGACACCTGCAGTAGCAGACGGCAACTTAAAATATAAAGATAAACTCCCAACGTATTTTTTCTTTACCTAAATATGTACTACTATTTCTTTGTTTAAATAATATACATAGAAATATCAAAAACAAATTGAAAGACTATCAAGGGCGAACGGTCTTAGCACTTTCTTTATTCATTCAACTTTCATGGATAAGACGGCGGGCCCTGTTTTCACATTGGCGGACCCCCACGGGTCCGCGGACCACAGATTAAGAAACACTGCGTTATTTCAACTTCTTCGAACACAAGGTCTTCGATTTCATCGTCAGTATCGACACCTTCCAAAATTCGAAGTAACTCCTCTGTACTCATTTGGCTACTATCGACACTCATTTTTGCGCCTGTGTCGTCAACTCGTAACGTGCTCTCACTTCAAGTCAAGGGCGCACGGAGCAGTGACAAGCTTTCGCACATAAGGGTCGTAAAAAACATTTTGTCGATTATTATTTATTACCAAGAACAAACGAACAGTCACGTGCCGTTCTAGCGCTCAAATGTATTCATTGGGGTTTGGGTTGTATTGCGAATAGATCCGTCAGACGTTTAAATTTGACTTTAGTAAAAGGGAAATTATAATTTTATAACACGTTCCGCCTTAGTAAATTTTTTTTTTCGCAAAATTTCCAAATTATCTCACCGTTTAAACCGTCTCTGAACTACGGCAAACATTACAAAACCAAAATCAGCTAAATCGGCCCAGACATTCTCGAGTTTTAGCGAGACTAACGAACAGCAATTCCTTTTTTTATTTATATAGACGGATATTATATTTTAGTATTCCTTAAATCTTTTTCGCTGTTAAACATGGGGGACCGCGGAACCCCAAACATATGCCCACGGACCCCCAAGGGCCCGCGGACCACAGGTTAGGGATCTCTCATATCGATAACTAAAAGAAGACATTGCTGTGCGTCCCATCACTAGGCGACGTTACACGGCGTCTTTGGCGCTGCAGGCAGTGTAATCTAGCCAATTGAAGTTTGCTCTTAGAAAATGCTTGTTTTTTTTCGAATGGTGCTGTATTATTTTATTTAAATTAGGTATAAAATAACTTACACTACCTATAAATAAAGTAAACCAAGAAAAAATGATGAAGCGTTTTATATTTCATAGTTCTCTCGCAATAACTTCGGTCCGCCATATAACGTCGTGGCGTTACGGGCACTGATTTGCGATGACGTGAATTGGCGTCTTTGGCGGTCAAAAGGTTAAAGAAGTTTAAGAGAAAAAAAAGAGATAATGGGGATGGCAGATCACACGAAACGCTGCATGGACAAGACTATGACTATATTTCACGCTCGTGGCCACTTCCAGCATATTTTTTAGGTTTTAAGTAGGCAGGTACAGTACAGGTTACTAGCCTGTCGCTTAACCTTACCTTAACCTATTTCCTTAGTCGCCTTTGACGACATCCACGGAAGAAATGGAGAGGTGTTCTTCTGAACCCGACACTACACGGCAAAGTTGCACGTTCAAGTTGTTCTGTATTTTCTACTTTTATGTATTTTGTACACATTGTAGCGTCAGAATATTTTCATAAATTGGGTAAAAGTCTTACTCCTGGCAACCCTGTGTAAGCACCCACACTAATGTAGCCACCGTAGTTACGTAGCAGGGCTCCTACAAACAATTGCCACGCATGCTCGTGACATGCACACGAAAATATTGTCTCAGTGTGCGTAGCAGAGCGTTTAGTTTTGACTACGACACAGGTACGCAACGCTTGTGATGTGACGGTTTGGCGTCAAGCGTGAAACGTAACGTCAGCATGGCAACTATACCTTATCGGTTTAGGTAGTTAAAACGATGTAAACAATCTTGACGTGTCTTTTTATTTAAACGTACACTTTATAAATCGAAAACTTTACATTTTACAATTTAGGTATGAAAAAATCCTTTACTTTCACAATTGAATTGTATAGTGTAACGATTTTCATTTTTAGACTGTGTATTTCAACAAAAAGACATGTCAAGATTGTTTATATTGTTTTAACTACCTAAACCGATAAGGTATAAACCTTTATTTATTCCTAATGAGGCAACTTTTAGTTTTTTAATTTTTCACAGGAGAAACAACTAAACAACTGTTGTAGATTCTAATATAACCTTTAAGAAAATTTTCCTTAGCCATCCGTATTTGGATAGCTACATCGATTTGGATAGCAAAGTCCAAATCAAAAACTATTTGGCATCAAACTTGGCATGATTTTAGAGAGAAAGTTCGCTTGTTGTTGTGCTAAAATATTGCTAAGTGTGTTGTCGAAAAGCGTATACTAATTAAATTAATACATTTCAATGTACAAGTCACGAACCGGGATCGTTTAGCCACTTGTCACTGTTCGCAATTTAGACGTGTAATCTATGAACGATGTGACCGACTAGTATAGATGTCAGCTATTGGATTAGTATTACATGACCAAGTTACAAACATAGGTAAGTGGCTCAACAATCCCTGATCGCGATGGTACAGTACCCTCATTTGCGTAGGCACTAGGCACCCAGGCAGTTTCGGCGTCACCACTATTAGGTACTAAGTATTACTATGTACTTCCTTACTTTAAGTTCCCTTAAAATACAGCATTTTTAAGGGAAATAACATAATAATAACAATAGTACAGATGGTACCGGAGACAAGAGCTTCTTGGAATTCCGGTTCTCTACTTTCTCTACCATCTTTCTTAACCACTGGTGTCACCTTTCTGCTCTATAAGTCCGGTAGTACCACGGAACCTAAGAACTACAGACCCATCACGTGCTTGCCCACTATGTACAAGCTCCTTACATCCATTTTGAGAGCAAAAATCGACTCGCATGTTGTTGAGAACAAAATTTTGGCCTACCTACGCTAAAAATGGATGTAAGGTTGGGTCCCGTGGTACTAAAGAGCTCCTCCTCATTGACATGACCATTGGCCAGCACGTCCGGCGGAACAAGGGGACCATGTCGGTTGCATGGATTGACTATAAGAAGGCCTATGATTCAGTGCCTCATACATGGTCGAGCAAAGTCTTAGAGTTGCACACACATCCGCAATTAGGTCGAGCGCAACCATATAATGTTTACATAGTTTTTTTATTTTATAAAAAAAAACAATACTATGATTTCGATGCTGTCGCTCCCGCCCTATCCATTCACACACATAAACAAGTTTAGTAAGTCATGAAATTTTGTTCGGTCCGTCGTTATTGCCAGTTCGAAAAATGTGTTCGTTGTGAAAAAATCTGGATGCTGTACTCGAACCTGCACAAATATTCCTATAAAATGACATAACATAACATCACGCCTGTATTCCCAATAGGGGTAGGCAGAGCACACAAAACGCTACATAGACAAAACGATGACTATTTCACGTTTCGTGGCCACTTCTAGCATATATTTTTTGATTTTAAGGTGGCAGGTACAATAGTGACAGGTTGCTAGCCTGTTGCCTAAAATGTGCCAAAACCTATATCCTTAGTCACCTCGTACGACATCCATGGAAGAAATGGAGAGGTGTTATTCTAATCCCGACACCACGCGGTCAAATCCTATAAAATGATTGAAGAAAATATTAAATCTGGCAATAATAACCATAGATAATGTAAAAAAATGCAAATAAAAACTTGGACCAAGTATATACGGACTGTGAGGTCCCCACTAAAGGCCGTTCCAAGACCAGTACCATTAGCAGAGATGCGCGTGTCTCTTTCTAATTGGGTGACAATGAGATTTTTGCAATATGGGACATTCAATGTCGTAATCTTACATACATCACGCTTAAATTCCCTGATAGGTTGGTTAGAGTATTTTTATGCACATTTAAAAGTTAAATTTGATCATCTACAAGCGTGTAAATCTTATTTACTTCAATCATATATACGATTTTATTTTAGTGACGTTAACGAAATTGACACATTGAAAAGGTTTGGCATTTAATTGAAGTAATCTAGTTTGTAGTAGTTTATTACTTAAGTATTTGATTACTTAAGAATTAAGCTTACAGCAGCGGTTTATAATACCGATTCCAAAGAAATGAATTACAAATGTAATCACAGGAGACTATTTACAGTAATTTTGATAACCTAGGTAATGAATTACTGAGGAATCACAATTACTCGAATGTAACCGTGTAACTAATTTCAATAGTAATTGATTACGCCTAATACTGTCCTATAATGCAAAAATTCATGGTCAATGTAAGGATTATGGCGACTTAAGGGGTTACCATTACAAAAAAGTAGACTTGATAGTGAATATGTTGTCTATTAAATTAAGTGTATATTAAAATCAAATAAATTAATGCGATTCTAATTCTTTGGCACAAAACCGTTAAAATAAAATTATTGTATGAATTTTTCAGGTAAGTTTCTTGAGCGATGTTTTTTTTTTGACGTAAAGATTTTTTTAGGCTGGCAAGAATGACAAGAGGAGTGAGCGAGACAATCTGCTCCCTTGTTGCAGGCTCACCTGTCCTCAACTTGCCTCTATGTAGGGTTTCACGGAAAAAGGACTCTATTGGCTTGTGATATGGTTTATATTAATAAACGAACATTTCCCAAGTGCGCTATCATGTTAAGGGCCGATAGGACCTTCCTACATCAATGAATAAAAACCACAACTGTTCTGTCATATTTTGATAATTAAAAAATATGTACGCGCTCTTTTGTGTCTGGCGTTTTGATATCATTTTTATTTTTAAATAATATCAAAGAATCTATTTTTACTATTTCACGATACTGACTTTGATAAGATAGAGATGTTTGTGTGCGTCGAACCGATTTGAAATTAAAATAAGAACATGTGATCCTTAGTTCAGAAACCTTCACAACAGATGGCGCTTGCGTACACATAATGCCAATATCACAGTTTAACGGGAGTTTATAATACTGTGCCAATATGGTGCCAATACTGCCAATAGAAAAAGTAAGAGGTCTATAATAAATTTACGAAATTTCAAAGTACTTATACGATTTTAATTCTTCTTAAAATTAAATATTTATTATTAAATTGACCTTAACATACACATTGCACTTATAGCGATTATAAAAGAACATTTCTCTTTCCTGACATTGAAAAGAAATGTGTTTACATACTCGCGATTAAAATACACCTACATAGTAGTACTTAAAATCCAATTTTTACAAAGGTTTTCAGTTAGTGTGGTTTTGCCAACGCCATCTAGCGGCGGGTGGCGGCGTTAGCTATCGCGGGGTTCGCTGGTCGGATGTAGGTGGCAGGGTTGTCGTGGGGAGGGCGCTGCAGTCGCCCCGGGGCCGGCGGGCGCGGGCGCTCCTCCACCGGCGCGCGGGACGGCGGCGGCGCGATGATCTCTTCGCGGGGAGGCATAGCTGGAAAAGGGATGATGACAGGGTTAAATATGTGTCATTATCCGTCCGTTAGTTAGTTTTAAAAAAAATAGACTCATGTTTTTTGGTTTAAATTATATCAAATAATTATAAATCGACAAAGGTATAGATTTTCAATCTCCGGAGTGGGCGTAAAAATTGTACCAAGGAGTGATGTCTCTCGAAAGTTCAGAGCACTCTATTCTCGTCATTTCTTGCTTGTCAATTAAAAGAAAAAATATGTGTTATTATGTGTACCATAATAGTATTTGGTAATCTATTTGACGGACTAAATGGTTTTTTTTTCAGTCGTCTTCCCTCCTTCCCTGTTAATTAAAATGCTAAGAGTAGGTACATAATGGTAATTATGGTTAATGGTTCGACATAGATTTGTTTATGGAAGGATAGTAGGCTAGTAAAACTATTGGCTGGTAATGTAAAATTGCACAAAAAACCGGCCAAGTGCGAGTCGGACTCCCGCACTGAGGGTTCCGTACAAACCGATTACAACGCCATCTAGTGACAGATTTTCGAACTAATGATAAATTTTGATTTTATTTATTAAAAAAAAACTACTTGGTAGATTTTGTTCAAACCAATTTTCGTTGATAGTTTTTATGGTAATGTACATCACATGTTTTTTTAGATTTATCACTCTTTTATTTTAGAAGTTAGAGGGGACACAACTTTTTCAACTTTGGAAGCGTCTGTCGCGCAAACTATTCACTTTAGAAAAGTATGATGTTAGAAACCTCAATATTATTTTTGAAGACCTATCCATAGATACCCCACACGTATGGGTTTGATAAAAAAAAAATTTGAGTTAATTTCAGTTCCATGTATGGGGAACCCTAAAAAATTATTGCTTTTTTTTTAATTTTGTGTCACAATCTTAATGCGGTTCACAGAACACATCTACTCACCAAGTTTTATTAGTATAGTTCTCATAGTTTCGGAAAAAAGTGGCTGTGACATACGGACGGACGGACGGACGGACAGACAGACAGACAGACAGACAGACAGACATGACGAATCTATAAGGGTTCCGTTTTTTTGCCATTTGGCTACGGAACCCTAAAAAGGGAACCAAAATTGTTCGTACATAATTGTTGCCATTTCAAGCTGTGTACGTCAAATTCCTACTCCTTTTGGTCAGATTGTAGAAAATAAAAATATTCTCTTAGGTCTGTATTTTAGACTTTAGTGCTAGTTGGACTCGTGCTCAAAAGGTTCTGTACCAAAAACTGCATAAAAACAGATTTTTTTTGTATGGGAAATGGGAGCCCCCCTGAAATACCTATTTTATTATATTTTTTAGTAATTGTTGTTGCGGTAATAAATACATCATCTGTAAAAAAATTAAACTTTATAGCTATCATCGTTCTTAAGATACAGTCTGGTGACAGACGGACGGACAGCGAAGTCTCAGTAATAGGGTACCGTTTTTACCCTTTGGGTACGGAACCCTAAAAATACTAGTACTATTTTCGCAATACGTCCATACATACATATTCTCACTTCTGTATTCTCAAGAGGGGTAGGCAAGAGCACATGAATTCAAAAATTCAGTGCACGTTCAGGAATTTCAGGGCAACCAGCAGATGGTTAAACGTGATATTTCAGTGAAAGGTTGCTAGCCCATCGCCCACAATACACAAACCCTTTCCCAGAGGCGACCTCTTACGACACCCACGGAAAGAAAGGGGGAGGTGCTATTCTAACCCGGCACCACACGGGGTAATCAATATGTTTGGGGGTTTCGCAATACATGAAACTAAAAAGAATGTTAGAAATGGCTACGAAATGTGAAATAGCCATTTTACAATGTAGCGTTTCGCGTTCTCGAGATGCATGTGCATATGTGTCTGTGTGTGAAAATCTTAAAAACTTTAGTACTTAGTTTAGTTTGCAGGGTTTGGAGCGTATCTCGGAAACTTTGATGTTTATGACAATAACTGTTAATTAGTTCCGAAAGTATCTTAAATTTGGAATGATCTTAGCATTCTAAGCTTACTTACAGACGTCTAAGTCATCATTGCATACTTGTTAATCGAAAATCACATTTGAGGGTCTACAAAACTATGTTCTGCAAGCAAAAAAGTAGGGAAATAACTATCAAATTATAATTCCTTGCCAATCTAGCAAGGGTGAAAGCCATAAAAAAAACTTACCGATGAAAACCCCAAGTAACAGTAACAAGTCACCTTTTTCTCTCAACTAATAATTTTCTAGATTATTCAAATATGTTTTTATCACTTGTTTGGTTGCTTTCGAGTGATGCCCCCTTGTTGTTGTAGATTCGCACAGCAATTTATCTAACAGATAACATATCGCTATCTAGGATTATGCGTTGATAAACGGCATATGGACAGATACTGTTCAGCATCTGATTCGGTACTTGAGATGGTTGAGATTACTTTTGTTTTCTGTAGCGGTTCATAGATGGCACTGTCTGCAATCAGTGTCTAAGGTCCAATGAAGTGATGCGATGCGAGACTTACTTATTGTACCATATACAGTAAGTAAAGTAGCTTTCTGTTTATCTTCTATTGCTTATCGAGATAAAATATTAAAGTAATTGATAATGATAACCAGTAACGTATCCCTATCGATTTAATGAACGTGAGTTATCAGTTCGAGTTCGAGTCTTACCGAGAGCTCAACATGAATTAGACACAAAGGTATTTAAAGTTTATTCCGAGACTCGTCTATTTCCATACAAAATTTCGTTAATAACGGTTCAGCTGTTAAAGCATGACTTTCATATTTGTAATATTAATAGGTAAATTAATGATTTCTATGCTAGGGTAAATATCGACTAAAACTTAACAGATTTTGTGTCCCTCTCCCATCGACCTTTCTCCTGAGGACCTGACAATGCATCTGAAAATACCGCTGAATGACTTATTCTCATTCATATAGCTAACTAACTACTATTAATTTTTTTTTTTTTTTGGATATTAATTTTGAAAATTACTCATGTTGAAAGGCATCGTTTCCGCATAGTTAATGAATCAGTATCGCGTATCGAACTCTAAATCAATTAAATTAAGGTATTTTACAAATGCCCGCCAAAGCTTTTAAAAAATGCATATGCGAAGTCAGTTTGACCAAGTTTGACAGATACTCCCGTGAGATGTCGGTTTTGTACTGAAAAAAAAATATATATTTGAAATGTTTTTATGAATTATAAATTAATTTTGTAAAACTACTTTGAATATTAAATATACAATTATAAAAAAAAATCCTATTAATTTATTATATTGAATCAAAATAATACACATAGACATACAACTCGGAATGCTCCAAGACAATTGTCAGTTTGACATTGAATTGACAGTTCCAAAAACAAGCAAGGTATTGGTATTGGATTGGCATCGTTCTAGAACTCGCGAGAATCTAATAAATTTCCAAAACTTACATCAACTTTCGTGAATCATTCAGGTCAATATAAACTAAGAAAATCATCCGTGACTCGATAGTGACTCTACGACTATAATAGTGACTTGTTCAGTTAAATTTCTGGTGCGTTTTAATTCAAAACATGGCTTCTAACAATCCAGGGCAGAATAATGCGATTGCGGGGGCTTTAACGTTCCCTACAAGGAATCAGGATGCTCAGCCCATACCGGAGCAGCCTCGGCAGCCCCGGAATTTACAGGTACCTGCTATTTCAATTTACCAATTCTTCAAATTTATGAATGCATGTAAATGCGAACTTCAGACATGTCTGTCCACTGAATTTTGGTTTTCGTAAACTAAAACATTAGACAGACTTGAGTATGAAATGAAAGGTTCTAAGCTCAGTTTGGTTTTTTTTTTCTTTGAGGCATGGTTTGTCAGTAGGATAGATCACATTTTTTACGTTTTGGCAAACAAAAGTTTAAGGCTTATAGGTTTTCCTTCTGATTAAGTACATTTTGAGTGAGTGAGAGTAGAGTAATACATAATTATATTGTCTTACAAAAGATAGAAGAAATATTAACAAACATTTTTCAACATTTTATGGTGTTGCGAATTCAGAATTTAAATAATTAAAGTTTTTTTTTTACTGTTTCCAGGGACTCCTCAGGTTTGCAATGGAAGCAACAAAGGTTGAAGACGCCCCAGGGTCCTCTGAATTGGGACCCATGGATGATGAGGTATGAGGAATTTATCAGGTTAAATTTGTTAGTTTCTGTCATATATTGGTATAGGTGGTTCCACGGGAGTTAAAGTGAATGATATAACACAAAGAACTGATTGTATAAAAGGGAAATGAACAAATTAAACAAGTGAATGTCAAAATCCTGCTGTCATTGGAAGACATATTCTTGTGTGCATGACCTTAACTCTAGTGGAACTAGCTATACCATTACTCTAAAGAAAGGCCTAATTAGGAGTACTCGAGTGTATGATGAAAATGATGAATGTGAGTGAAGGAAGAGAAGTATGCGGGAATAGTAGTTGTCTCTGCTTATCCTGCCGGGAATAGGGTGTGACATTTATATATGTACTCTAAAATAAACTAATAATCTACCTATAAGCTAAAAAAACCCATTGCTGGGAACAGACCATTTGGAATTATGATACCAACAAAATAACTCAACGAACAAATAATCTTCAATACAAGGTTTTTCTACTGACTGCTGTTATCTGTCCAAGTTATGTGTACCAACTCTCTAGTTAATTACTATCTTTTAAATTTCCAGCGTCGCAAGTTCCTCGAAGACGCCCTCAAAAGCTTGACAGTGGACATAGCACAAGTGCTGCAGCAGGCAATCAAGGTTCTCTCTGACTCGGAGAAGATCCACAGCATACAGCTCGGAGAGCCCCTGCCCGATGACGTCAGCAATGCTTTTTCTAGTCTGATGGACTTCATAGACGACATGGATATTGCTAATGGTAACAGTTTGGTTTTTTGTTGAAGTATTTCGAGTTTTAGTATTTTTTAAACACATACATACATTATGCCTGTTTTCCTTAGGTAGAAAGAGCACCTAAAATGCTACATAGATAAATGTATGACTATTTCACGTATTGTAGCCACATTTAGCATATTTTTAGCTTTTAAGTTCAGAGTTACTATAGTGATAGGTTGCAATGTGAATCAAGACTACTTCACGTTTCGTCACCACTTCTAGCATATTTTATGGTTTTAAGTTGGGGTTTTGGGAACCTAAAATATGCAAAAACGCATATCTGTAGTCTCCTCTTACGTCATCTGGAGACACGGTGAGATTTTGTTCTAAAGCCAACATCACACAAACATTCTCTCATTATCATTTGCAATATTTACAGTATAATAAAACAACGAACAACTTCCAGACTTCTACAAGCTCGGAGGCTTCTCAATCTTCCCCGTCTGCTACGGGAGTGAGAACGAGGACATCCGTGCCAAAGCCAGCTTCGTGCTGGCCGAGCTCTGCCAGAACAACCGGTTCTGCCAAGCACGGGCATTGGAGAGTGGGCTCCTGAATGTGCTGCTGAACCTTGTGCAGACGGAGAGGGGGGAGGCTCTTGTCAAATGCATTTATGCTATTTCATGTAAGTTGAACTTGTTTAACATAGCGTAGCATTATAGTAAAGTCAAAATTATCCATCACACTCAATGTGGTTTTAACCTCAACTTCATTGAACAGTTCAAAGTTGGTGCGTATGTTACAGTACGCAACCACAAAGTTGACACAATAAGCTTGTTTCGTGGGTTAAAAAATGTAATTCTAATTAGTCCTTTTCGTTAGATTATGGAAAAATATGACACACATATTTTAAACATCGACAAATTATAGATAATACTAGCTTTCCGCCCGCGGCTTCGCCCGCGTGGAACTCGGTTATATTGGGGTATAAAGCACAACTATAAGAAAACTTCTCGTTTCAAACGACACACAGCGCCATCGATCTACATCTATCGATCGATCATCGATTGATATCGATCTATCAAGCAAACTATATTTTTGTTTTCCCCCGGGAATAACATTTTTTTTCCAGGATAAAAAGTACCCTATTATTTAATCCGGACTTCTATCTTTATGTCTGCAAAATTTCAAAGCAATCGGTTCAGTAGTTACGGCGTGAAAGCGGAACAAACAAACAAACTCACTTTCTGACTTATAATATTAGTAAGGATAGATCATCAAACTTCCGGAGTGGGGGTTTGTGACGTCACGCATTGGAAAAAATTGTACCGAAGTGTGACGTCACTCGAAACTTTTTAAGCGCTGTATTATCGTCATTTTTCGTTTGTCAAATAAAAGAATAAATATGTGTACTTAATATTTTTTTGTTCTATCTGACGGACTAAATAGTTTTTTTGTCGTCTAGCCTAGCCTGCTCTAGATGAAGTCTTTGCATCATCAAAATCTAGAAGTACAATTAATGAAACTCCTAAATTGTATGTATTTTGCAGGCGCGTGTCGCGAGTACGCGGCAGGCGTGTCGGAGTTAATATCGCAGGGCGGCTGCGCGTCTCTAGCCGCGCTGTGCGGGAGCGCGGACCCGCGCGCGCGCGGCAAGGCGGCCTTCCTGGTGCGACATCTGTGCGACCACGCGCCGGAGGCCAGAGGTAACCCATTTCATAGCGCCACCTATTGTCAAACAGCCGAACTACTTACCTGGTGAAGCGCCCTAGCGCCGCCTATCGTTGTACAGCCGAACTACTGGGTGAAGCGCCCTAGCGCCACCTATCGTCGAATAGCGCAACTACTTACCTGGTGAAGCGCCCTAGCGTCGCCTATCGTTGTACAGCCGAACTACTGGGTGAAGCGCCCTAGCGCCACCTATCGTCGAATAGCGCAACTACTTACCTGGTGAAGCGCCCTAGCGCCGCCTATCGTCGAACAGCCGAACTACCTGGTAAAGCGCCCTAGCGCCACCTATCGTCGAATAGCTCAACTACTTACCTGGTGAAGCGCCCTAGCGCCACCTATCGTCGAATAGCGCAACTACTTACCTGGTGAAGCGCCCTAGCGCCACCTATCGTCGAATAGCGCAACTACTTACCTGGTGAAGCGTCCTAGCGCTACCTATCGTGCCCGAGCTAGTATATCAAGGCGGCTGCGCGTCTCTAGCCGCGCTGTGCGGGAGCGCGGACCCGCGCGCGCGCGGCAAGGCGGCCTTCCTGGTGAAACATCTGTGCGACCACTCTTGAGTATATTCTTTTATTTATTACCAGCTGTGCCCACGTCTTCGTCCGCGTGGAATAGTCCCCCCCTCCACATTTTCTTGTCTCTTCGCTCCTATTGGCCGCAGCCTGATGTTACATAGTGAAGTCATATGACAACTCACGGGAACGAGATAAAAAATATCCTATTTCCGTTTCCTGGTTTTAGTGCCTTCCCACCCACTTTCAGCCACAAATCGGTTCAACCGTTTTTGAGTTATAACGAACATTTTATGCGACAGGCTAGCAATCTGTCACTACTATACTTGCCAATTCAAACCCTAAAAAAATGTGCTAGAAGTTGCCACGAAACGTGATCTTGTCATGGTTTTGTCTATGTGGCGTTTCGTGTGCTCTACCTACTTCTTCTGGGAATACAGGCGTGATGTATGTACGAGTATGTAACTAGTATAAAAAATGGTGCCTGTATACCAATTAAAAGTCCTTGTACACCTTTTGAGGTCTTAAGTGAGCAAATCATTTATACTCTGTGTTTGTTTTTCCCAGAACAATTCATCCAGCTCAACGTGATCCGCACCCTGGGCGAGCAAATCCAAAATGGGCGCGACCAAACGACAGAGCACCTACTGAGCACCATAGTCACCCTGATAGCAGACCTAGACCAAAGAGTGCTAGCCCAGTGCCGGGACCCCAGCCTAGGCCTCCGGGAAGCACTGGAGAAACACCTCAAGCACCCGGACCTGAAAGACGACAGGTTCAGAGAAGAAATAGACTACTGTCAAGAGATCCTGTGTAAAGTGTTCTTGAATCAGCCGGAGGAGGTTAACGTAGTAGAAGAGGCTGATAGATAAGTGTGGTTGATAAGTGTGTGGTGGAATTTACAGACGTTTGACGGGTGTCGTTTTCATTCAATTCAGGCTGACTTGTACAGGTAACTGTTTGATTGAGCCACTTTCACATCACAAATTCAACTTGTACATGTTACAAGTTAAATCTAACTAATTGGAAAAAATACAGGTGTATGGTCGGCCAAGAAAGTTGTCAACTTAAAAAAGTTTCTGTGAGATCAAATTATCACTAAGTTTGACATGATATGTGAGTTATTGTTACCGTCGTAATATTATAGTATGTAATGGGAAATCGACCTTGTTGTTTTGTGAGGTTCAAATGAACATTGGGGGTAGACCAATTTCTTGACAGACTGTACAGAACATTTCATTAATTTGTCCCATACCACCTTAAAACAACGAAATAAGGTTTCGGTATGTGTTTCTGACTTTTAGACTAAATTCATATTTATTTTTGCATTTAACAGCACCAGTTATGCTGGTGTCTGATGTTTAAAAATTGTGTTAAAACTATTAAGTTTTTTTTTTACCTGCTTAATGAATGATAAGAAAATGTGTAACACACTAACACATTTAAAAAAGAAAAGTTGCTAAGTGGATGTTTGAATGATAAACATGAAGAGTACTTGTGTATGAAAGAGACAGAGTGTTGTAAAAATAAAAAAAGTTTTTTTTTTAATCAAGCCGTTTTATTTCGTCCATTTTATATACAGTTTTACATTTTCTTATTACAATTTTATTTTTTGCAATTAAAAAGAACAGAGTTGACTCCCAATACACAGTATTCCCCTTTTGATTTATTTACAAAGACAAAGACAATTTTAGACACGTCACTCTTCTATAACTCTATCACAAAATACAGTGCCACAAGCTAGACTGTGGGATAGACTTCATTATAGATCTCTCTCCACACAAATGTTACGCCTGGGGACCGAAGTCCACAGAGAGAAAGTTGGAAGTCGTGTTCATGCAATCGTAGTAGATGACGTATGTTCAAGTCTGGACTATAGATGGCGCTAAATAAGCCTAAAAACTGGAAGGTCGCTGGCTCTGTAACTTTAAAATCATAGAGGACAGAACCTATAGAGTACTAATGTCATCGAATTTGTTCGAAAACGATTCCGCCAAAACATGGCGGCGTTCGCTATGCTCTTATTGGCAGGCCTAAGATCGCGCGTAACGCAGTGGCTTTTTCCTCTATGGTTATTGGCTCTTTACAGTTTCTGTGACAGTTTGTAAGTTGAAATGAACTGACGGTTTGCGGAACTGGGTGGCCATCATTGTTTCTCTAGTTGGTCTGTCCTCTATGTTCAAAATGGATGGTAGGTTAGACGGTGATGTCGACTGGCAACTGTATGGGCTGCAGGCTCAATTCCTCGCTGGACCAGTCGAAGTTGATGCCGGTGATCTCGTAGAACCAGTCGTGGTAGTGTCCTGGGCGGACGTACGCTGGAAAAGTTATTCGCATTAATAAAATCTGTAAGGGTGCTTAAACAACGTGTTACAGAAATCGGGTAAAAAAAAGTAAATTATTAAAGCGTAAAATATTGTAAAACCTGGTAAGCAGTCACTTTAATAGAACTGAAGTTATCATAGATTATTTAACAGAGTGTATTCTTTGGCCGATTTATCATTTTTCATTCAAAAAGATTTACAAACTCAATAAGAGGAATTGATGGTTTTCTTTTCTTTCTTCTTTTGAAATATTGTAAATTGACTCCTTTCTGCTTTAACCTTTTGACCGCCAAGGCGCGAAGTGAAACGCTGTGCTCCTAACGCCAAAGACGTGAATCGGCTCTTAGATAATGCTTGTTTTTTTTTTAATGGTGATGTAGTATTTTATTTAAATTAGGTAAAATATAACTTACACTACCTATAAATAAAGTAAACCTAGAAAAAATGTTGCAGCGTTTTATATTTCAGTTCTTTCGCAATAACTTCGACGCACCATTTAACGTCGTGGCGTCACGGGCACTGACTTGCGATGACGCGATATGGCGTCTTTGGCGGTCAAAAGGTTAAGGGTCGATGAAACCAAATTGGAATAAATAACCAGTGTGGTGTCAGGTTTGGAATAACACCTCTCCATTTCTTCTGTAGATGTCGTAAGGCTCAATTCACACCAGAAGAGCAGCGCAGCGCGGCGTAGCGCAGCGACCCGCTCCGTGGAGAATGCGCGAGGATTCCTGCGACTGTTCGAGAAGCCGCTGGAATGCGTATTTAGGAAGTCGCTGGAATTTACATAATTATTGACATATTGACATTACGTATTGACAGCGGCCGTCGCGACTACTCAAGCATCCTCGGGCATTCCCGTGACAGCTCGCGCAGTTGCACGGCTTTGTTTATGGAATGCGCTAGAATTCCCGCGGATCCGCGGGCATCCGCGGGCATCGTTAGAGTTTCTCATGCGATAATAAGTCTTATTGTAATGAAAATAAAGTTGAAATGCTCATGACACTGAAACTGCGCTCTGCTACGCCGCGCTGCGCTGCTCTTCTGGTGTGAATTGAGCCTAAGAGGCGACTTAGGAATTAGGTGAAGTAAGGTAGGGTGACGGCACCAGTTATGGACGGTTTAAGCTGACAAGCACCAGTGATGGACACTTCATTCATAATTTAAAGACCATAGAGTTGTGAATTGATTGTTGTAAAACAAATGACTTTTCCTTAGTGGGTAGTAAATAAGAGTCATTGTCCATTACTGGTTCTTTGTCCATTACTGGTGACTCCACCCTATCTTACTAAAATACCTGCTTACTTAAATCCTAAAAAATATGCTTTGAGTGGCCACGAAGCGTGAATCAGTCATGATTTTGTCTATGTAGCGTTTTCTGTGCTCTACCTACCCTATCTGGGAATACAGGCGTGATGTTTCTATATTTTTTTTATTTCGTGTTCTTTCCTTTCGTACAATAGAGTGTTTACTCAGTTTACTTACATTTAAATTAAAAATGTCAATCGACCTATTTTGTTAGCCCTGTCCTAACCTTTTCTAACAACACAGTAAATCATTATACCTGAAAGCAAAGACTTTGAGAAACACTAGCCGAACGTATCGAGTTTTCTTGAAGGTCCGCAACATATCAGATTCCGGATGGAGCGGCGGGTAACTTCTAACATACATACATACGAGGACATACACAGAACTTCTGTCTGACAATCATTCTCGATATACTTGTACTCGTTCAGAGAAATTAAGTGGCACACACTAGAGGTGTAAATGCAGTTGTGTGTTACAAATATTAGGTTTTTATTTACATACACATACATATCACGCCTGCATTCCCAAATGTGTAGTTTTAAGTTTTTTTTTTTAACAAATTTTTCATCTACGGACTTGTAGTCCGTACCTTGATGATTTTAGGATATTTTTATTTTTTTTATTTTAGCTTAACTGTGCGCTCCGCGTAAAGACAACAGTTTTACAATTATTATATATGTGCTCTTAAAATTAATTACAACTAGTTTTTTTTTTTTTTTTTCTTTTTTTCCCCTTTTTTCCTCTCCTTCTTTTCCCTTCCCTCTCCCTTTCCTTTCTTTTCCTTTCTTATTCTTTCCTTCTATTCTTTTTTCTTTTATATGATTTTTTCCTCGTTCTCTCTTCCTTCTCTTTTTTTTCTTAATATATGAATAAAATTAATTAGTTTTAAGTTTTTACGTTAAAGAGGTTTTGAGAAAGTAAGACTAAGAAGGGTCAAAACTGGCACCAAATGCATGTAATGTAATCGGCGTTGGCTAGCCAGTTTCTCTGCTTGAAATTGGCTTGACACGCTGCCGCGTGTCTAGATTCTGTGTTTTGCTTTGTGTCGAGCAAAATGGCCACCACATTACAAGCTCAGCTACCCACAGCGGTGCGTTATTGGCGGCCCAACCTGTGGATGTTAAGTCACCTCTATACACCACGGGTGGGCAGATAACGTTCAAGAGTCCTTTCCTGCGCCAACCTAGTGACAAATAGTGCTCTGCAACTCTGGCCGGCAGCGCTTTTGGGTGTTTGCAGCTGAACTGTTGGTTAGATGAGCTACGATAAAAATAACGATTACGAAAAAGGGTCAAGAGTGGCACCAATTGGTATGTGTAATGGCGAGCCAGTTTCTCTGCTTGAACTTGGCTTGACACGCTGCCGCGTATCTAGATTCTGTTTCGCTTTGTGTCGCGCAAAATGGCCGCCACAATACGTGCTAGCATCTGACTGCATTAAAAGTTCTTGAGTCTTCATCGTAGAGATAAAAGTTTAACCGCTGAGAAACTGTCACAGTTTCTGTTGGGATCTTTTCAAGTGGAATCGTCTTATAAATGTGGGAAAAGGGAAGTTTTTTATCGTTTTTAACTGGATTAGGGTTCGTTACTGAGATTTCGCTGTCCGTCTGTCCGTCCGTCGATCTGTCCGTCTGTCACCAGGCTGTATCTCAAGAACCGTAAGAGCTAGGCAATTGAAATTTTCAAAGATGATGTATTTCTGTTGCCGCTATAACAACACATACTAAAATAAAAATAATAATAATAACTAAGGGAGGTTCCTGTTGAAAAAGAAAGTGATATTTTGGCCGTTTTTAAAGGTCACTATACTGCGAACTGTATCTCAAGAACCGTGTTAGCTAGGCAATTGAAATTTTCACAGATTATGTGTTTGTATTGTCACTACAACAACAAATACTAAAATCAAAATAATGATAATAATAATTAAGAATGCCTCTCATAGAAAAAACGTGGTTTTTGCTGTTTTTGGTACTGTTTTTTTGTGAGCGAGTCCGACTCGCACTTGGCCGGTTTTTTATAAATTACATCTGACATCGAACAGAAAGGAATTGTATCTAATTTGTCCGGTGCAAACGGAACGAGTTTTATGATCTTTATATTGGTCATAAAAGCTCAAGGATGGTTTTATTGACTATTGAAATCGAATATGATTTATAAGGGAAAGGGGATCGGGAAAATGCTGATGGAGGAAATATAATGTACGCCCAATAAAGTTTTAGAGACAAAAGAATATCCAAGTTTCGTACCCCATATTTAGAAAAAGAAGGGTGGAAACAGGACCCTATTACTAAGACTTCGCTGTCTGTCTGTCGCGATTGCTAGACTGTTGACATTTCCACATATTCTGTTTGGTGTCGGGATAGAATAACACTTCTCCATTTACATATTATCGAACCGCGATTAGAAAGGGATTCGAGAGTACCGTTAGCGCAATTGTACTTAATAAATGATTAAATATAATTATAAACCAATATTTGATATCTTCCTAAGTGCAGACCCTTATAGATAATAGAATGAATAGCTGAATATGATTTGCATATTTAAACTCTATTCTCGGTAAATACTGTCATTTTTTTAATAAAAAATTGTAATATCATATCTGACAAATCTATCACAAACCACATTATTTCGCTTTATCAAATTGCCGTAGCTGTTCAAAAATCCATAAATAAAAAAATATTTAAAATACTTTAAAAACGTTACAGGTTTAAGAAAGTAATTCTATTTGATCTGAAGTATAATCTCTTAATGCTAACGGAAATCAATAGGAAAACGCTACATAATTTGATATTTTTTCCATGCTTTAGAAATTCATTGTACTATAATTTTAAACAAAAAAAAACCGACTTCAAATTAGCAATATTTTGAAAAGATTCTGTTTACTGAATGTAAAATCTTGACTTCATCAACAAATTACCGAAAACGCCGTACATCTCCATATAAAATTTGAAGAGTTCCCTCGATTTCTCCAAGATTCTATCATCAGATCCTGGTGTCGTGCCAATGGGACCAATTTCGAGTTATACCCTATCGATTAAAAAAAAAAATTTGAAAATCGGTCCACGGGTCTCCGAGCTATCGAGTAACATAACATACACACAAAAAAAAATAATAATAATAAAAAAAAAAAAAAAAAATTAGGTCGAATTGAGAACCTCCTCTTTTTGAAGTCGGTTAAAAATAACAATTTACTTTATCTGCATACTCTACCACTGACAATGTCATATCATGCATTTAGTTCAAAAATGTCATATGAGCTCAATCCCTTTCTAATCGCGGTTTGATAATACATACCTACAGATGTAGTGAGAAACTATTTTCCTTCGTAATTTTTCGGAAAAGTTCGTATTTATCGTACTCTCTCAAATAGCTTCAGTACCCATCTTAAAGCCGTAGGGGTAAGTCGCATCCGCAGACCAATATATATATATAGAGTGGATAATACGCAATCCAAATATTCGCTATGGTATCATTATTTTCAAATTAGTTATAAAAACGTTGTATAGCCATGCTAAAACCTCGAAAACGGTTGTCCTTTTAATTAATGTTTTAAAGTGGAGATAATGTTTGATTTACTTAGTGACAATAAAACTGAGTTGATATTTTCAAAGTTACAGGAAGTGGTTGTAACATCTCTATATTATACAATCACATTATTCATTTTGACATTTGACACTAAACAATAAAGTTCCAAATTAATGGATATGAGAATGTCACTGATTTAATACGATCATTCATTGACAGTTCGGATGTCATCGTATTCCGATAAAGATCCGAGTTTTCCCGAAGGAAAATAGTTTCTCACTACATCTGTAACCTACTTACATACGTCACACCTGTATTCCCGAATGGTATAGGCAGAGTATACAAAACGTTACAATGTAACGTTACATGGTCAAAACCGTTTCATTTTTGCAGCTACTTTTAGCATAACTATTTTTTTGGTTCTAGGTTAATAGTAACAGGATGATAGTCTGTTGCTTAAGGCATACCTTAACCTATTTATCCTGTCGCATCTTACGACACCCACGGAAAAATGGTGATGATTTATTTAAAACCCGCACGAGGAAAATAGTGCATTGTCCAAATGCCATATCCCACTTTTTTACAATAACACGACATTCCAAATCACCGAAGCATGGGTCTCCATCGAAATCTCTAACATCGTTTGTCCTAAAATCATTTGCCTGAACTGTTTTATCCTAATGGGGTTTATCCCTAACGATCAGCAATAACAATCATTGTCCATTATTAAAAAATACCTACTTAAAAATCAAATAGGTTCAGTTAGGTTAGATTTGTTTTATGACCATACAAGACAAAACAATCCTTCCTGAAATAGAATGTTTAGTAAACAAAGATTATGGATATAATAATGAGTGTTAAGACAAAAATAAAACGTTAAGAGGATAGGAGTCGCGCCACTTCTCCATACAAACGTGGTCCCCTGATTTCTCCATGAATAATGACATAAGAGCAAACATTTTTTTTTTCATTAAATTGTATCTGTTGTGGCTATGCCCCTACGATTTGCTTTTATCGATTTTCTATTTTTTTTTTTTTTTTATTTAGAATATCGATAAAAGCAAATCGTAGGGGCATAGCCACAACAGATACAAATATAATGTAAAAAAAAATTTTGCTCTTAAAAAAATTATTCACGGAGAAAACAGGGGACTACGTTTGTATGGAGAAGTGGCGCGACTCCTATCCTCTTAAGGGACCCAGATATAGATCCCCGACGCATATAGGCGTTTATGTGACTTTCGCCCAGTGCCGCTGCCACAATATACCTACTTAAGCTATCGCGTTCGCGACACCTGAAAAAGTTCAGCTCAGAGATAGCAGTTAATGCGTTAAAGCTACTAAACTAGTTATTAAGAATTTTCCGTCTCTCTCGCACTTAGTACAAAGTTTAACGCCGAGTTGAAACAGAGGGTTTACTATTCAACCGTGCACATGAGAAACAAAATCAGAAGGCCCGGTTTATTAAATCTTTATTAAGCTGGGCTTCGCTTTAAATGGTATAGGCCACAGACATGACGATGAAATAAATTATAAAAAAATAAAAATCCAGCCTAATTACCTTCTACTGCTGGGCACAATAAATGTCTCCTCTCAATAAATGAGGAGACTCGGGCTCAATGCAGATTGGTAACTTCACACGACAGAATTACTTCGTCGTTCTTTCCCGGTTTCACTGTTTTCTTTTATCGGTGAGCGGTAATGAAATAAAACGTCCTAAGTTTAACTTTCGAACAGTTCGACTGCTTGGCAAGACTAAAAGTATTTTTTAATTACCTCTCGACGTTTCGGCCGCGTTACAGCAACCGTGGTCACGAGTTGACTGAAAGTACCTATAGAGGCAAGTTTGCACACCACTTTTTCCGCGGAAGATTTTTTCTGTTTAATGCTGTAGCTCAAGCACAAAATGCTACATGTCTGCATGTATATGTGTGATCTGGCTACCCCACTAGGGAATAAAGCGTGATATATGCATGTTGTATCTCAGAATATCCACGTAAAATCGTCAGCAAACTGGAATCCGATTCAGAATTCTACCCACGTAAAGCTTCAATGACAATGCAGCGCGCAATAAAAAAGCGAGGCTGCAAAGGGGACTGGCGGCAGTTACGCCCTTTTGTACCTCGATGACAATACCCCCTTTCAAAATGGCGGGGATCGAGCAAAATCGAAAACGTGAGTAACCGCTGAATTTTTCAAGCGCGGAACGATTTTTAATTCTAAAATGGCCGACATTTACAGATAGTTTTTTATGTGTTTACAAATAAATTGACAATATTTTATACGAAATTATAATTGATACACGTCCTACTATCCTACTAATATTATACTTAAATGTGAAAGTTTGTGAGTATGTTTGGATGTTTGTATGTTTGGATGTTTGGATGTTTGTTACTCTTTAACGCAAAAACTACTGAATGGATTTTAATGAAACTTTCCAGTAATATAGCTTATACATCAGAATAGCACATAGGCTACAATTTATAAAGATTTTGTTAAAATTTTCCAAAATATGACAATAAGTGTCGAGAAAGTAGGGAAAAATCTACTATCTGCTGGCTATTCTGGCGGGCGCTTCCTACTAATAATTCTGAAATCTCTTCTGTGTTAGCCCGAATTTAACGCGTGCGAAGCCGCGGGCAAAAGCTAGTACAACATACAATTACGCATGTGTTCCCAAATGGTGTAAGCTGAGGAACGAAACATGACATTGATAAAACCATGATTATTTTAACCTTCGCAACCACTTCTAGCATCATTTTAGAATTAAAAACAGATGAAAAAGATAGAATAGCGACAGGACACTAGCCCATCGCTTAAATCAAATCAAATCAAATCAAATCTTTTATTGCATAAATGTTGTACATGGAGATGTTACAAATTTGCCTATCCAGGCTGCGCTTCAACATTTACCCTGTAAGGGCACAGCAATTTCTAAACTTATAGCTAATACTTATTAATACTATTTCTATTAAAACATACCTTAAGCTTTCCTTAGTCACTTACGACATTCACAGAGGAAATGGAGAGGTGTTATTCTAAACCCGACGGCACACAGGTTAAATAACCCTGTACACTTTACCCGTGTGGTGCCGGGTTAGAATAGCACCCCCCTTTCTTCCCGTGGGTGTCGTAAGAGTCGACTCTGGGAAAGGGATAGTGTATCGTGGGCGATGGGCTAGCAATCTGTCACTGCAATACGTTTAACCATCTGATTACCCTGAAATTGCTAAGCGTGGCACTGGATTTTTGAATTCATGTGGTCTGCCTACCCCTCTTGGGAATACAGGCGTGAGAATATGTATGTGATGTACTTTACCTGGCTGTACTGGCATTTGTACAAGTACCGTAATCCTTTTACTTTATTTATAAGATGTGGAGGCCTACCCAAGGGAGGTGGTTAAAATGAAATATTTATCCCTAGGCCTGGTACGCGGACAAGTTATGTCAGCAGGCGCACTGAGTTTGATAAAGTGTTCTTTAAAACGACAGAAGTAACAAAAAAATGTACATCCAAAGCATCATCATTCGTCATGATTTCAACCATAGGTTGTCGACTGCTGAACATAGGCCTCCTCTTTACACTTCTAAAAGTATATGTTGGAAACGACCTGCATCCAGCGTTTTCCGGCGACCTTTATCAAGTCGTCTGTCCATCTTGTAGGTGGACGTCCTACGCGCTTGCTGAGCGTCTAGTGTATTCAAAACGATGATGAATTCGATATCGATTTCGTTTGCGAATTAACGCGGGTATGGAGACTTGTCGACCGCGGCAGTTGAGCATACGTTCCGCTGGCGGCGCTGTCACAGTTTCCATACAATTTTACAACTCGTATACGAAATCGGTATCGACTGCATGATCGTTTTGGACACACTAGACGGTGTAGGTACTGGTCCATGATCTCCACTCGAGCGCTTTGACCCCATTGGCCATCTGATGTATGGCAAGGGTAGCACTATGTTTACATTTTAATCTCGATAGCTATACTATTTTTTTTTTCCGTAAAAGCGATGCGCTAACACTACTTCAAATCTTAACACGTCAAATGCCACGAACTCTATGTATCAGAGCTCCGCCAAATCAGTAACAACAAATTGTGACGTTAATCCGACAAAATCAAGAAGTTGTGCAGAAACTCGTTTCTGCGGTACCCTAATGATGGAACAACAGAAGGGTGCCGCGGGCTGTACGCCGTCATTTCCTCGTATAAACAAGGACGCGTTATTTATATTATTTTTGTGTAAAAACAATTATAGACATTTATGTGACGTACGTTTACTCGTGTCGTGTCGGGTTTAGAATAACACCTCTCCATTTCTTCCGTGGATGTCGTAGAGGCGACTAAGGAAATATGTTCAGGTATCTTTTAGGCGGCAGGCTAGCAACTTGTCACTATTATACCTGCCAACTCAAAACCTAAAAAAAATGCTAGAAGTGGCCCGAAACGTGAAACAGTCATGGTTTTGTCTATGGAGCAGTACGTGTGCTCTGCCTACCCCATTTGGGAATACAGGTGTGACGTATGTATGTATATTAGAACTTGAATTGTGATAAACATGGCTACAGCACGTAAAAAGTACCTGAAACGAATCGAAACGATTTCCAGTCGTCACCAACCTTTTTCACGTTTTATCAGCATCCATTTTTAAGTGACAGCGAATCGTTAAATAATAAATTGATTCCCCAAGCGTCGCATAAAGGCTTTTTCATGAATACACATCAAAATGTGCGGTCAACCCATCAATACCGATCGGTGAGGGCGGGCCACGAAATATGCTGTTACTGTAGCGTCTCCACAATCTATATAATGTATATTTATATATAAAAAGAGTAGTTAGTAAGGAAATAGGTTTAGGTACGCTTTAGGCGACAGGCTAGCAACTTGTCACTATTTTACCTCGGTCATCTGTGCGTCTAGTGTGTTCAAATCGATGGTGCAGTCGTTAACGAATTCGTTTGCGAGTCATCGCGGAATTGTATGTAAACTGTGACAGCGCCGCCAGCGGAACGTTTGCACAACTGCCGCGGTCCACACGTCTCCATACAATTCCGCGATAATTCGCGAACGAATTCGTTAACGAATTCACCATCGTTTTCATAACACTAGACGCTCTGTTTTCGATGCGAATTTGCACGACTTGGCTAGCCCGTGCTATGAATATTTCATGGTTTCTTTAGTCTGGGCAACTAATCATTACTGTTTTTGTATGTTTCTTATTAAGACATTCAGGGCGCTCAAATCTGATCTAGGAATACATTCATACATACGCCTGTGTTCCTAAATGGGGTAGGCAGAGCACACGAAACGTGATGTTTTTATATTTATGTTTATGTTTACGCGGGACTTAATCACGGTATTTTTTAATTACCTCTCGACGTTTCGGCCGCGTTACAGCGACCGTGGTCACGAGTTGACTGAAGCGGAGCTCGACGTTTGTTTGGCAGCTCGGGTCCTCCGAACTACCCGCACTTGATTTTCATCAGTAACGGCTCCCCGAACTACCCGCGTTTCACTGATATTGTCCACCGTTCCACTATTACGAAATCATCACGAAAGTTTAAAACAGTTTCTATATTTCTACCGTGAATGTCGCAAGAGGCCACTAAGGAAATATGTTTAGGTATGCTTTAGGTGACAGCTTAGCAACCTGCCACTATTATACCTGTTCTTAATCCTAAAATTATGCTAGAAGTGGCTGTGAAGCTTAAAATAGTCATAATCATGGTTTTGCCTATGTCACATTTCGTGTACCTACTCTGCCTAACCTATTTGGGAACACAGGCGTGATTGTATGTATGTATGTATGTAATCCCAACTCAGCCGTTTAATAAGACCCTGTGTGGTGTCTTATTTGGAATAACACCTCTATTTCTTCCGTGGGTGTCGTGAGAGGTGACTTTGGAAATTAAGGTTAGGTATATTTTAGTCGACAGGCTAGCAACCTGCCTACCTATTGAAGTCTTCCCCACAGTGGTGACCTTCGACTTGACACTTGACGCAACTTTTCTCGACATACCTACATCGATCTACCTACATCATCATAAACGACGCAGTCACAGCAAGCCAGACTTACGGCACTTGTGCACCACTAACATGTTGACAACCTACATGCCTGGTGTCTACAGTGACCAACCCTCTACCTACACTGCTAGCTACGCATCCAACGCGGCCCTCTCACGTAGCTCTAGGTACGCACTCCGCCAATCTCATCGGATCTGAGCAACTCGCTCTCCGACAATCACGGTGGATTATCAACGCTCGCCAACGCGGCTCGAGCTCACAACTGGCCCCCCCCTTGCAATCTCCCACTGCACTGCGATGCCCTCACCGACCTCCAGTCTAAAAGGGGGACTGATGTAGCGCCCAGCGCCACATGCGTCGAATGCCCGAACTAAAACGGTTCTACATCGCGCTAACGAAGTTTCGACGAACGGTTGCATAAATACAACCCCCAACTTACCTCTTTTACGTAACGTCATACACATCACACCTGCACTCCCAAAAGCGACAGGCAGAGCACACAAAACACAACATATACAAAAACCATGACTGTTTAACGTTTTGTGGCCACTTATAGTACATCTTTAGGTTTTAAGTTGGCAGGTTTTATAGTGACAGCTTGCTAGCCTGTGTTACCTATCTTGGAATCTGAAACTTGTGCTGAAAGTGGCTACAAAGCGTGAAACAGTCAATATTTTGTCCTTGAAGCATTCCGTGTGCTCTCACTTCCCGATTTAGAAACACTAGCTTTTGCCCGCGGCTCCGCTCGCGTTAAATTCGGGATATCACAGAAGAGATAGCACACATACCAATTTTATAGCTTTCTACATTGAAAACTTCCACTCCTCCCTTTAGGGAAATGGGGGGTTTTGAAGAGACAAAATGTAGCCTATGTCACTCTCCATGCCCTAAACGATCTCTACCTAAAAAATCACGTCAATCCATCGCTTCGTTTAGCCGTGAAAGACGGACAAACAAACAAACAAACAAACAAACAAACACACTTTCACATTTATATATTGGTACGGATATTGGTACGGATAAGCATGACGTATTTCAATGGTGCTAAACCAAAATGAAAAGCCGCTCGCTGCTTCTATGGCCTACAATCGTTTCAATTTTCCACGGCACCGATACAAAGTGACCGACCTCCAGTTCCGTACCCGGCTTCAACAGCGTCACCGAAGAAAATTAAATTTAACTTTTTGCGCTTAAAAAAGGTTCGCGATTTCTGAAATGTCAACTGATATCAGGGACGGCCAACCTTTTGTCCTTGAGTTTGCTTTTATTTTTACTGGAGCATTTGCTTTTATTTGACAAGTTTATTAGTGTCTCATCAAGCAGTGTACTTTTAAATGATATTTTTATTAGGCCACGGTAGTTTTTCTAAATTTGAACAAAAATTTATTTAAAATATACCGAATCATAGGCATTCTCATTACAAATTAAAAAAAAAAACGAGTACCTAATTTTTCACACAAATTTTATGATTTTTCGGCGGTGACGCCATACTGGGTGTATGAAAAAAAGTCCGTCTGTCCCCTTTAGAGTTTACAGCGTGATGTTAATCATGTATGTGTTTTTGTTTCAGGTAAGTTCCGAAATCGAAGTACAACTACTCTGCCTATGTTTTGTTGCGTCAAAAATGTAACCGTAAGATTACTTAAGTATTGTCACTTGCCGAACTTTCACACACACTTCCTTGACCGTTACAATGTAAATGTCATTTAAAAGCGTTGTTTTTCAAGATGGCTGCATTAAGAGGATAGGAGTCGCACCACTTCTCCATACAAACGTAGTCCCCTGTTTTCTCCCTGAATAATGTCATTAGAGCAAATTTTTTTTTTCATTAAATTTGTGTCTGTTGTGGCTATGCCCCTATGATTTGCTTTTATCGATATTCTAATCTAAATAAGAAAATAAAAGTTGAATATCGATAAAATCAAATCATAGCCACAACAGACACAAATTTAATGAAAAAAAAATTTTGCTCTAATGTCAATGATTCAGGGAGAAAACAGGGGACTACGTTTGTATGGCGAAGTGGAGCAACTCCTATCCTCTTAAAAGCGTTGTTTTACAAGATAGCTGCATTAATGGTTTCACACGGTACCAATGCTAGCCGGAAAAAAAATCATAAATTTTCGGTCAGTTATCGGCCTGAATATTGTGGGTACTTAGTACATTCGCCAAAAAGCCTGTTTTAAAACAAACAAAGCTTTTAGCAAGATAACAAATATAACAAAACAAACGAAATGAATATTATCTCTTCCCTTTCTGAACGAAACAATGGCGGATTTCACATTGACTCTGCAGGTATGTAAAACATAATATCCAATAATTTTCATGTGGTGAAGGCTTTTAAATAACACCTCTCCATTTCTACCGTGGTCAACGTAAGAGGTAACTAAGGAAATAGGTTTAGGTACCTATGCTTCAAGCGACAAGCTAGCAACCTGTCACTATTCTACATCTTTGCAAACCTAAAACTGCTATTTAGAAATGGCTGCGAGCGTAAAATATATTTATTGTTTAGTCTCTGTAATGTTTCGTGTGCTCTGCCTACCCCATTTGGGAACACAGGCGTGATTGTATGTTTAGTAAAAGGCACTGGTTTACCTAGTGAATGGTACGGAGCCCTTCATACGCCAGACCGACTCGCAATTAGCTGTTTTTTTCAAGCACGGAGCCACAAAAGATTGAAAATCTCGCAACAAATTAAATAAAGCATTAAACTGAAGCGATCAGTATTACGTGCCATTACCCTAACTTATTACAAAGGCCGTATTATTTAAGCAAAATGCCGATTTCGTGACCAAAATGCCTATTTCGCGAAATGATGAATAAAACAACAATTTCTCTGGGAATACGAATTAGGAGTTTAAAATCATGTCTAACTTTGGTAACTTTAAACTTTAAGGCGCAGCGCAGACGACAGAGTTTTGTGCGAGCAGCAATAAATTCTCGCCATTCACGCTGACAGTTTCTACGAAACTCTGAATGGAAATTCCTAGAAGCTGTCACCGCGCCATTCAGACAATTTATTGCTGCGCAGACTCGATCGCACAAAACACTGTCGTCTGCGCAGCGCCTAAAGAGTGTTGAGTAGGTAACTCAAAATGATGGGTCACGGGACAAACGATTTTTTAGTCTCGAAGACTTGACCGTGTGGTGACGGGTTAGAATAGCACCTCCCCCTTTCTTCCCGTGGTTGTCGTAAGAGTCGACTCTGGGAAAGGCTTAGTGTATTGTGGGCGATGGGCTAGCAACCTGTCACTGCAATATCACGTCAACCATCTGGTTACCCTGAAATTGCTAAATGTGGCACGGAATTTCTGAATTCATGTGCTCTGCCTTCCCCTCTTGGGAATACAGGCGTGAAGATATGTATGTATGTATGTACCGTCACTTTTGAGAAAAACCGGGGTCGCACGGCAGTTTCAGTTTAAAAACCTCTCTTTCCAAAAGAACATTTTTAACCCCACAGGATAAAAGACAAAGGTCATTTTAACCTTTTGTGGAATATTGAATTGCCGGAAGTAGGCCACAGAGTCCCGCCGGCTTCCGGAAACCCGTCGAGAAGCATTTGATAACAACCTGAGAAAAATGCTATACTTAGGTACAGTCAGCGTCTGATACATGTATACACTTTAGTACCTTTTCTAATTAACCTCATATTTGAACTCTCGCATGAAATTGTCACTGCGATCACAGTGGCAAAGTACCAAAGTGTAACCATGTATCAGACGCTGACTGTACTACCTTAATAAACATAAATACAAGCACGCCCGTGTTCACAAATGGGGTAGGCAGAAAACGCGAAACGTGACATTAACAAAGTCGTGATTATGACGATTTTACGCAGCCACTTCTAGCATTATTTTAGGTTTGAAAACTGAGATGCGACAAAAAAAAAGGTTATGGTGTGTTTTAGGCTACAGGCTAGCAACCTGTCACTGTTACGGAAGAGGTACCCGTCTGTTTTCAGCCCATAATTATGCTGGAAGTGGCTAAGGAACGTGTAATAGTCGTTCTTTGAGGTTCAGTGTGCTCTGCCTACTTTTGGGAAAACGGGCGTGATATGTGTACAGTCAGCTGCAGAGAAAAGTAACCCCCCCTCCCATACAATGTTTCATTGCTAGGGGGTTACCTTTCTCTGCAGCTGTCCGTACATTTGAAGAAAAAAAAAGTGAACAAAGAGCAAAAATATGCGTTTGAATATAATAACATTGTAGACAGAATATTACTCATTTAGTTTAAAAGGAATTCTGCCAAATTATTGCGGTGGCTCAAAATAAAATGTTTGGAATTACTTTGAAGATATTTTCGTCTTCACGATAAAAATAACGGTACATCTATCTTTTAAGTATAATATTTCTAACCTCTTTCGTTCCCTTAGAGAATTGGAGTCCTGTAATCAATTCTTCACAAATCAATTTCTAATGCCAAAAAAGGTTTGAATCTCGGACAATCTCATTTTCGTAAACAGATAAGTAAAAATGCTATCTAAACCCTATGAAATGTGAGTGGGACTTTCTGTTACGATTCCTGACCCACCGCAGAACGTTGTCACAATAAACGTCATAAAGATTTCCTTTGTCAAGCAATGCAATGTCACTATGACGTTCACTGTGTATCTTCCTGACGACCAGCGTCAAATTATGTGTAGTTCAAAACTGACTCTTAATGCCAAAAGATAAAGTTACAAATGACTTTTGTCTGAAATTGACTGACAGGTCGTCAGGAGGGTATAGGTTCTATTGTGGGTCAGGAATCAATTGGTTCGATGGTACATGACAAAATGTCGAGAAGAAAACACAACATTCGAAACTTACATACACAAAATCATACATACAATCATGCCCATATTCCAAAGTGAGATAGGCAGAGCATACGATTCGATACATCGACAAAATCATGACCATTTCAAGTTATCTGGCGACTTCTATCAAATTGTTAAGATTTTAATTTGGCAAGTACCTATAATATTAACAGATCGCTAGCTTGTCGCCTAAAGTATACCTAAACCTATTTCCTTAGTCGCATCTTACGACATCCACGGAAGAAATGGAGAGGTGTTATTCGACCCCGACATCACTCAAAAAAAAACATCAAAAATATTTTCACATAGTGCTAGGTACTAATAGACTAAATAGAACGATATATTTATTTCCAATGCCCTTTGATCCAGTCAATAGAGACGAGTTAAAGGGGTTACCTGGAACGTTTTCCGGGAGTTTTGAAAATTGGTGAATTTATAGATTTTGATGTGCTCTTTCCGAATTTCAACTTTGCCACCTCGTATCTTTGCCGCTAACGCCGCCATATTGGAAAAATGGCGCGTAACAGCAGTTTTTTGACAATATCTCCTTTCTGACTCATTTTACGATAAAACAGTGTATTACAAAATAAAACTAGAGGCAATTTCCTACAATTTGTGTCTTAGTGTTTATTTGATAAAGTCAACAGTTTTTGCGTACGAGCGCCACAAAGTACACTTTGCAAATTGTGTTGGTAAGCGCATAACTCAACAACGCCTGGACCAATTTGGCCAATTCTTTTTTTAACATGTTTGTCGAAGTTCAGGGAAAATTTATACGGTGAGAAAGTATTAAAAATATCGAAAATATTGTTATCCTATACAAACTTTATCGACTCGAAAAAACAGTAAGCACCGTAGGATTTCAGACATCTTACGCGTTTTTGGTAAAATGGTCTCTAGTTTAGCTCAAAAAAGACGCAAGCGCCGCAAAATTTCATACGTCTCACGCTTTTTTGCGAGCAAAATAGAAGTACTTATTTCGTTCATTATACGAGCACTGAAGTCGGTAAAGTGATAGTTTCTTTCATATTGTGAATGAATTAGCCCTTAGATATTTATAACTCCCTAAGATATGGCTGTCAAAACCTCTATTGAATGACAAAAGACAAGCTGAGTTTTTCGTGGAGTAGTGTTAGAGTACACTTTGTGGCGCTCGTACGCCAAAACTATTGACTTTATGAAATAAGCACTAAGACAAAAATTGTAGGAAATTGTCTCTAGTTTTATTTTGTAATAGACTGCTTTATCTTAAAATGAGTCAGACCGGAGATATTGTCAAAAAACTGCTTTCACGAGCCATTTTTCCAATATGGCGGCGTTAGCGGCAAAGATACGAGGTGGCAAAGTTGAAATTCAGAAAGAGCACGTCAAAATCTATAATATTACCAATTTTCAAAACTCCCGGAAAACTTTCCAGGCAAAACTACCCACTGATCGGATTACTTGTCATCCTTAGCTTATCGTTTTTTATTAAGCAAAAGAGGAAATTGAAAATGTTGTTTCACTTGAGACACGTTTAAAATGGCTGCTACCTTTATTTTAGCACGTCTTAGAACGGAAATTGGAACCACATTTTTGTACAAAAAATTCAATACTTAGTCAAGTTGTTTACCCATACAAATGGTAGGGTGTCACGAGTTTGACTTTTAAGGCCCTGCGCAGACGAGACGACAGACAATCCGCGACGGACTTTTTAGTCTGTGAAAATAGTACCTATGGAATTATATGCGGTAACACACTCGACGCGCAAAAAGTCCGGCGCACATTGCATACAATCCACACAGATATGTTGGGCTCCGCAGATTCGATCGCACAAAAAGTCTGTCGTTGCCCCTTTGGGTACGAGACCTTAAAAAAAGAACTGCAGCGCTATTGTCTGACGCACCAAAAATCTAAATCGTGTTTAATTTGACATTCGGAATCGAAAACCGCCTCGAAGTTGATAAATTTCAAATTTCAAACTGAAACTGCCAAATTAAACACGATTTAGATTTTTGCTGCGTTAGACAATAGCTCTACGATTCATGTTTTCTCTACCCCATCTGGGAGCATCCTAGTATGATAGAATGGTTTAAATTTACACCCCTACTATCTTGGGTTGAATATCACAAAATAATCTTCCTACAGGAAGATCCGACAAATGACTTCCGATTACACAAAGAACAAAATTACTGTTATTGCATTAGCTTTATTGGATTAGTATGTAATCATCACTTTGCCTTAGAAATTCTTTCGGAAAATCACTCTTTGTTAACCGTTGATATCATTTGTGAGACTGATTATGATTACAATTGCTTATTTGAAAAGATATTAACATTATTGTCATTGAAATCTTTGTTATTAAGGCGTTTTGATTGTGATGAAAAGGACGAAAAATCATGTTTTTATTTGAGTTCAGATGCGATTCAGAAGAGATTAAGGAAATATATTAACGTATATTTCAAGCGACTGGCTAGCAACCTGGTCACCTCTTAACTTATACATACATACATACATATTCTCACGCCTGTATTCCCATGAGGAGTAGGCAGAGCACATGGATTCAAAAATCCAGTGCCACGTCTAGCAATTTCAGGGTAACGAGATGGTTAAACGTGATATTACAGTGACAGGTCGCTAGCCCATCGCCCACAATACACTAACCCTTTCCCAGAGTCGACTCTTACGACACCCACGGGAAGAAAGGGGGAGGTGCTATTCTAACCCGGCACCACACGGGCTTAACTTATAAGACCTAAAAAATGTGCTAGAAGTGGCAGTGATACTTTAACTACTCATGATTTTGACTGTAACGTAAGGTATGCTCTGCCCACCCAATTTGGTAAATACAAGTGCGATGTATGTAGGTATATTATTTCATTATTATTTTTGACGACCGGATAGCGCAGCGGTTAGAGAACCTGACTGTGAAGCTTAAGGTTCCGGGTTCGATCCCCGGTCGGGGCAGATGTTTGTATGATGAATACGAATGTTTGTTCTCGAGTCTTGGATGTTTATCTACACATAAGTAAGCTTATTCGTTGTTTAGTACCCATAACAAAGGCATTAAATTGCCTACTTTGGGACTAGGTGATTGGTGTAATTATTGTCCAGTTTTTTTTTATTTATTTAATTTCGGCTGGCAACCTACGAGTAAGATCCGTAATATCGGACTAACTTTACGTATTTTGGTGACTGCGGCTAGACTTAGGCAAAACAATAACTACGAAGCCGTTTAACGTAAGACGATGTGTTAGAAACGGTCCCAAACTTGTTTCTAAGGTTTCTCATTGCGACAAATAAACTACTCGAAAGTTAAGAACTTTACAAGTCTCACTAATGCTATGTAACTTCGTTTACCCGTGTTCAAGTTTATCACTCCCCTTGACAACCGAAACTATTCTCCGATTGCTAATTCAATGCCAAAAAGTCGATCGGAGAAAACAAGACAGCTTCGCTATCAAAATTATACAGTAAACATCCATACTAATTATTATAAATGGGAAAGTGTGTTTGTATGTTTGTACGTATTTCACGGCGAAACGGGACGACGGATTGACGTGATTTTTTGGGTGGAGATAGTTAAAAGGATGGAAAGTGACATAGGCTACTTTTTGTCTCTTCATAACCCGACACTTCCCTAAAATACTTCTTAACGCGAGCGAAGCTGCGGGCAAAAGCTAGTACTTACATACATAACGTCACGCCTCTTTCTAGGCTAGACAGAGCCCACTTAGATCCATTTGCTACGCTCCTGACATACTTGTCTTGCTGCATCCACATTAATTAATATAATTCATGCTCGTCAGTTTTGGGTACTCTTGACCTGAGCGTCTAATGTAATGAATGGTCAAGAAAGGCGTCGATTTCGTTTGCGTATTAAGGCGAAGAATTGTAAGGAAACTAAGACAGCGCTCCCAAGCGGCATGTATGCAAAACTGCCGCGGTCGACACAGCTTCCATTCTACATGTTAATACGCAATCGAAATCAAAGGGTTACTTGACCGACTTCATTAGGTACACTAGACTCTCTGTAGGCTTAGCACATAGAGGACAAAACCTATAGAGTACTAATGTCATTGAATTTGCTCGAAGACGATTCCACCAAAGCATGGCGGCGTTCGCTGTGCTCTTATTGGCCGGCCCAAGATCGCGCGTAACGCGGTGGCTTTTTCCTCTATGGTTATTGGCTCTTTACAGTTTCTGTGACAGTTTGTAAATTGAAATAACCTGACGGTTTACGGAACTGGGTGGCCATCATTGTTTCTCTTGTTGGTCTGTCCTCTATGGCTTAGCAACAAGCGTGACGTGACTCGTTTCGCGAGCGGTATAATCTACCTGTCACTTTTTGACGTCTCTAATTAGACAGTGATGGCTATAGTCTATCTCGCGCGCATCTCTACTCGGGCCCTATCGTGCTTAGCTTGTTGGTGTATGGCAGATCTCCAGGTATTCCCTGAACGAGTAAACTGAGGATGATAGCCAGACAAACGTCATCAACTAACTCCACATCACCTTGCGTCTTCCTCTGACGCATGCCCGTGCAACCACAGCGCATGCGCTGAAACTAGATCCGTCCTTAATGAAGACGTGCTGGTGGCATGCGCTGTTGTTGGTGGTTGCACGGGCATGCGTCAGAGGAAGACGCAAGGTGAACGCGAAAGCGCACTGGCGTGGACATATCTATCAACCGATTACGTAGTACACAGTACTGAAAAGGACAAGGCAGGATTGTCAAGATATTGAAAGCTACTGTAATATAGGCTTCAATAGTGACCCAATTATTGAGTATGTGTCAGCTTGCGTCTCTTTCTAGCGTAGTGCTATTGTGTGGAAACTTAGCAGTGCATCTCGCTCTAACACGACGGCAACAATAGCCACATCCGACAGTTCTGTTGGCAGGCTGTTCTTTTGTCTTGCTAAAGTGTGGCCCAATGACATGAGATTCGCGGGAAAGTCAGCGTAAGCCCGTCACACATTAAGCAGATACGGTAAGATATCTGTTACAGGACATATATCTGTCAATATCGCTCCCTATACAATTCAATGAGCTACCACACACTGCGCAGATTTACCGTCAGGTATCTTTTGATTTGACACCGACATAATATTATAGAAAAATGGCATTTATACACAGATAAAATATTATCGTATATGCGTAGTCTGTGACGGGCTTAAAACAGTTTTTTTTACTAACAACAACATACATGCATACATCAGGCTTGAACTCCCGAATGGGTTAGGCTGAGCACACGAAATGCGACAAATATAAAACTAAGACTACTTATTTCACGCTCCACAGTCTCTTCAAGGATAATTTTAGGTTAGAAAACTGAAGAAAGAGATAAAATAGTGACAGATTGCTAGCCTGTTGCCTAAAGCATAACCAAACATATTTTCCTTAGTCGCCTCTTAAGACATTCACGTAAGCAATGGACAGGTGTAATTCTATCTTGACACTACACAAAATTAATTAATCAGAGACTAGTAAAACCACCTGTGTCTTGCTCGGTTTAGTTAATACCTCCACTTTTCTTTCGTGGATCTTGTGAGAGGAGACTAAAGACATGAGTTATGGTTGCAAGTTTGCTGCCTAAAACCGTCTGTATTCCCAATAACTATTTCACGTTTCGTGGCCACATCTAGCATATATTTTTTTGGTTTTAAGGTGGCAGGTACAACAGTGACAGGTTGCTAGCCTGTCGTCTAAAATGTACTTTAACCTATATCCTTAGTCGCCTCTTACAACATTCACGGAAGAAATGGAGAGTTAAAACATACCTTAATTTATTTATCCAGTCGCCTTTAGATGAAATGGAAAGGTACACTTCTAGCACAAATTTTAGGTTTAAATACAGATGGAAGAGGCACAATAGTGACAGGTTGCTAGCCTGTCGTCTAAAACGTACCTAAACCGTCCTTAACCGCCTCGGAAATTCAAAATACACTAACAGTAGGTTTTTTTATTTTTCTTAAACGCTTTTTCTTGTGCCTTGAATCGCTTAGGGAACCATACGAGAGTTGCGTACGCTTTTATTATAGCTTCAAGCGGATTTCACTTCTTTTATGGAATAGGATTACATCGTCGCTATTTGTTCTGCTTTTGACTTTAAAATGTGTGTGGAAATTGCACATACCAGGAGAGTTTTATATCAGTTGCCTCGACAGATACCCTTTCTACTTTGACATACATACATTATTATAATTCGCCAATGGGATAGGCAGAGCAGACGTAACGTAAATATGTACGTGTACCTAATTAACCTTCTGCCACTGAGGTGGTAGTCTGTCAGACACCGCCAAACGTAAAAACGTTACCAGAACGCAATGTGACGTGATGTAGTCCTGTCTCGCTCAGTACCTTCCGCTATTGGTTCGCGCCACCCGAGGGTGCAGCGCAAGCGGCGGTGCGGTGCAGACGAGTGGAGTTATGAGCTGTTGGTGTCCCACAGACGTAAGGTCAGCAATAAACGCTGGAGTCTATTAGACGTCACCTCACAAATGACTTATTAAATCCATAGTGTCTGCCATACGTTACGTCAGTAAAATAATTTTTTGCCATAGTATTTTAGATGTTACCTAATGATATTTTTTTTTAGATTACGGCATAAAGCAAAGACGGTAAATTTGCCTGCCCAGGGAGCTTCGCTTTACTATTAGGCGAGTTTTACGAAGGAATTGTCCCCCCCCCCCC
>BHDV01062339.1:124976-158805 GCA_005406045.1 Adoxophyes honmai | reverse complement strand
CTCTGGGAAAGGGTTAGTGTATTGTGGGCGATGGGCTAGCAACCTTTCACTGCAATATCACGTTTAACCATCTGGTTACCCTGAATTAGCTAAACGTGGTACTGGATTTTTTGAATTCATGTGCTCCGCCTACCCCTCATGGGAATACAGGCGTGAGAATATGTATGTGTGTATGTATAATGTACCTATACATCATGTTCAATGTTTCGCCCTGCATATTATGTTATGTTACGATATCTTGATACCGTTCTCAATGTTAAACAGTCAGTAATGAGCGGCAAAGTAAACGTGACTCATTAGCAACCACGTTGATTGCTGAAGGTAATTCAATTAGGTGCTCCAAGCGATCTGTTTGGCTACAAGTTAGACCTAACTAAGCTTAGGCCCAGCACAGACGACAGACTATCCGCGACGGACTTTTTAGTCTGTAAATAGAACCTACCGAATTGTATGCAGTAATGTAGACGACGCCCAAAAAGTCCGGCACACAATGCATAGAATCCTAGCAAACTTTCTGTGCGCCGCAGACTCGATCGCACAAAAAGTCTGTCATCTGCGCTGCCCCTAATACTGCGAGAAGTGGCCACGAAACGTGAAATAGTTATTGTTTTGTCTATTTAGCGTTCCATGCACTGCCTTCTCAACCAGGGAACACGGGAGTATGTACCATCGCAAACAGGGATTGTTGAGCCACTTACCTATGTCTGTAACTTGGTCGTGTAATACTAATCCAATAGATAACATCTGTCAGTCACGTCGGTCATTGATTACACGTCTAAATTGACAACAGTGGCAAGTGGCTCAACAATCCCTGTTCGTGACTGTATGTATGTAAACATGACTTTAGTTCGGGTGTGGACTTTCTATACATAGTACTAGCCTGTGGCTGTGCTAAGGTAAACGTCCCTTTGCTCGACACTGACCCAATACTTGTCACTTGCATCCTTGTGTCATAGTAGGGCAGGTGAAGGTTGGGTGTCATCTATTGGGCGTTGAGGCGTCGAGCATTGGTACTTTTAACGTACATACAGTAGGCATAAACCGCGGGCAATCTAATTCAGCAAAAAGGTCGTACAGGACTCCCAAAGGGCGCTGTATGATGTTGACGCTATACGGCAAACTGAGCTAAGTCTAGAAAACGGTTTTTTCGCTTCGGAGCTAAAGTTGTATAAACATGCGTGTATAAAATATGTCAAGATTTACTATAATGTGTATAATTTTATTATATTTTTTTTTTTTAGGTAAATGATAAATATTGTTTTTTTGGTCAATTATCTTTGTGTGTCTAATTTAATTTCACATTTTTTGATCAAAGAAAGAGATCTCTTAAGAGATAAGTCGGCCTTTGTACTTCACCATTTCATTTGTATACTTTTTTTCGTTTTTCATTTCTCTTTTTGTACAATAAGTGTCACACGCCACACATGAGAGGGACGTGAGCGGAACGTACGGCGCCGAACGTTCGGCACCGAACGTTCGGCACCGAACGTTCGGTTGAATACGCTCACATTGCTTTTCAAGTCGTTTATGACACACCAGTTATGACACACATAAAGTGTTTACTTAATTACCTAGGTACGCGATAATAGAGTAGACGACTAAAAACTATTTAGTCCGTCAGATAGATCACCAAAAACATTAAACATGTATTTTTATTTAATTTGACAGACAAAAAATGACAATAATACAGCGTTTAAAAGTTTTGCGTGGCGTCACTATAGTGGTTTAGTTATTTGATAAACCAAAAACTACGCGTCTCATAATTTTCCATAACTTAACTAACGGACCAATTAACACATTTTCAACCAAGTCGTCATTTCATTTCTCGAAAACTCAAAATTCTGACTTACCGCGTTTCGCTCACACCGCTTAATTACTCGTCGCCGGCGAAACGTCAGTAATTTGCGTTAAATTCGGGCTGTCACGTGACACAGTGACAGGTGCGGCTTTCATTAGTTTTTAACAGGCATTAGCTGAGTTGGGGGACGTTGGGTTCTGTAATTGAATTAACTATCTACATTTTAACCTAAAAAGTGGGTGTAAAATATGTTTCAAGAAATACTTCAGAGAGAGATTTCTCGACACCCAAAGGGTGATGGGACCCTATTACTGAGACTTCGCTGTCCGTCTGTGTGTCTGTCCGTGTGTCTGTCCATCTGTCACCAGGCTGTATCAGTTGAAATTTTCACAGATGATGTGTTTCTGTTCCCGCTATAACAACAATAATATCTCCAATAGAAAAAAACGTGATACTTTGGCCGTTTTTAGTGGTAGTACCTACCTAGGCAGTTGAAATTTTCGTAGTTTATGTTCGTATTGTCTCTCTCTACAAAAACAAATGCTAAAAATAAAATAATAATTACCTACTATTATGGACTCCCATACAACAAACATGTTTTTCACGATTTTTTTTAATAGGTCACAAAGCGCAATTTATCTTTAATTATCTACACAATGGTACGGATCCCTTTATGCGTTCATCCTTGCACAGCCTTAAAGTCCAACTCGCACTTGGCTGGTTTTCCTATTGACGATTAGACCACACACAACGTAAGTGGCTACGGAACGTGAAATAGCCATAGTTTTGTCTATGTAGCTTTCTGTGCAGCTACCCCATTTGGGAATACAGACTTAATTGTATGTATGTTTGTATGTTTATGCTCACGTAGAACACGATCTGTGTGGTGTCGGGATAGAACAACACCCCTCCATTTCTTCCGAGGATTATAGCGACTAAGATAATTTTAAACAAAAAAAAACGACTTCAAATTTGGGCTATACTATACCTACTGAAAGCATTTATCTAATGAGGGTGACCTTCCATCACCAGCAGGCCTGACTAATTACTGAAATTGTAATTTCCAGTCTGCAGGTGCATCCAGTATTGAAAGAATTATCCTTTAACTCCTAAGCATTAAGGAGTTGACCTTCCATCATCAGCTCAGTCATTTTTTTTTACTGCCAAACGTAAATACTGGTGTAGCTTTGAAAAATGTACTAAAAACATTACCTGTGCCTATAAAATTTGAGGGTTGCCCTCGATTTCCCTCATATTCCATCATCAGGTCAAGATATGCTGAAAATGGGACCACCTGGAAACTATATCCTTTCAAACAAAAAAAGAATGTTCCAAATCGGTCCAGGCGTCTTCGAGTAATCAGCGAACACACATAAAAAAAAAAGTAAAAAAAAAGATACCGACGAATTGAGAACCTCCTCCTTTTTTGAAGTCGGTTAAAAATAGGTTTAGGTATGGCTTTAGGCGACAGGCTAGCAACCCTGTCATTATTATACCTCTTCCATCTATGCTAGAAGTGGCTGCGAAGCGTGAAATAGTTATAGTCTTACTTTTGTCTTTGTCACGTTATGTGTGCTCAGCCTACCCCATTTGGGAAAGGCGCGAGTGTATGTATGTATGTACCCCATTTGGAATACAAGCATGACATTGTATGTAGGTATGTATGTATGTTTATTAGCATGTAGAACACGATCTGGGCAGATGATTGCGTTTCTCGTGTTAGTTATGACCCTGTTATTGCGGTCTGTTTATTATTTCGCTTTATTGAGCTGAGACGACAGACTATCCGCGACGGACTTTTTAGTCTGTGAAAATAGAACCTATGGTATTATATGCAGTAACGCATACGACGCGTAAAAAGTCCAGCGCACAATGCATACAATCCACGCAGACTTTTTGTGCGCCGCAGACTCGAACGCACAAAAAGTCTGTCGTCCGTGCTTTAGTGTGCGTGGTTTAGAATTACATCGCTCCGTTTCTTCTATAGATGTCGATCAATGAATAATTAATCTGGATGGGTAATCTCCAATAAAAATAGCTGCCATTAAATTTTGCATACCTTAATACATACATACAATCACCTCTGTGTTCCCAAATGGGGTAGGCAGAGCACACGAAACGTGACATAGACAAAACCATGATTAAGACTATTTCACGCCACTTCTAGCATAGTTTTAAGTTTGCAAAAATGGAAGAGGTAGAATAGTGACAGGTTGCTAGCCTGTCGCCTAAAGCATACCTAAACCTATTTCCTTAGTCGCCTCTTACGACATCCACGAGAAATGGAGAGGTGCTATTCTAGACTCGACACCACACGGGTAATGATAATCATCCTACGAAAAATTGGTTTAAGTATACTTTATGCGCCAGGCTAGCAACTTGTCACTATTATAATAAGGTAAACGTCCCTGTGCTCGACGCTGACCCAATACTTGACACTTGCAGCCATATTTAGTAAAACAGGTGACAGATGGGTGTCATCTATTGGGCGCTGAGGCGTCGAGTATTGGTACTTTTACTTTACCGCTTCCATCTCTTTTCAAACCTAAATTTATGCTAGAAGTGGCTAAGAAGAGACACGGTTTAGTCTGTTAGTGTTTCGGGTGCTCTGCCTACCCTACTTGGGAACCAACGAAATAGTCATAATCTTGTCCAAGTCAGAACATTTGAAATTACATAGCACTCCTAGTAATGAAGGGCAGATTTATGGTCAAGATACGAGCTATTTGAAGTCAAGCAGACCAACCGTTGAAGAGTTCCCTCCATCGGAGACAGTCCCGGCTGGTCCACCAGAAGTCCACTACCGGAGTATTGTATTGTCATCTATGTTACGTAGGTATACCAAGTTTCAGCTCAATCGGTCTATTGGAAGTGGTTCAAATCTTCATTGCAAGATCTGTAGACATACAAACATACAAAAGTGAAGTTAAATAGAAGCTTGTAAAAATGGCCATCCTACAAAATAGTCATAATCTTGTCCGACTCAGAACATTTGAAATTACACAGCGATCCTCGTAAATGGAAGGGCAGATTTATGTTCAAGACGCGACCCTTACCAAGGTATGCCGTAATGAATTACTCCGGCGATAAAAACCGTCTTCAATCTTAGTTGTTAGGGTAATTTCGTACGAGAGGTGAAATATCATTTCCAAGACGTACGGGACGTAATCATTCTTATTTTAAGCGTAAAACTACTGTGAGACTTACTCAGGTTTTTGTGTTGAGAATGTTGAGATTCGCTCGATTCTCCAGGTGATGGGTTACGAATAAGCTTGTGTCCTAAGTTAAAAAAAATGAAATTCTAATTAGTCCGTTTGTTAGATTAAAGTAGAAAGCAACAGTAAACATTGGAAAAAGTGTGAAAAGAAAACGAGTAATAGAGAAGGGGGTTAAATGGCCTATTATAAAGAGTCAATTTACAATATTTGAAAAAAATGAAATTAAGTGCCATTAATTTCTCGTAAAGAGTTTGCAAACCTTTTCAAATCCGTCAAAGAATACACTCTGTTAAATAATCTATGATAACTTCAGTTTTACTTCGAGTGACAGCATACAATATTTTTCACTTTACTAATTTATTACATTTTAACTCGGTTTTTTGTAACACATGGTACAAACAATGGTACAAACCTACTCGGATTAAAACACGTTTTACAACAGAACTACTCACACTAATTTTAACGTAGAGGTACATTTTCCCGTGTGGTGCCGGGTTAGAATAGCACCTCCCCCTTTCTTTCCGTGGGTGTCGTAAGAGTCGACTCTGGGAAAGGGGTTAGTGTATTGCGGGCGATGGGCTAGCAACCTGTCACTGCAATATCACGTTTAACCATCTGGTTACCCTGAAATAGCTAAACGTGGCACTGGATTTTTGAATTCATGTGCTCTGCCTACTCCTCTCGGGAAAACAGGCGTGAGAATATGTATGTATGTATGTACATTTTACCAAGAGACGACAATACATACGTACCGTTAGCAAAGCGATTGAACCGTAAAATGATAGCAAAGCAGTTTGAACAAGGTAACGACCGTCTGTCCCTTAGCTAGGTATAAATCAGGAACTTCAGTCCAATTTCCAAATCCCTTATCTAACCTTTTCATCTGAAGGAAGTGGCAATCGCAAGCGATGCCCGATTTTGCTTCTTTTGTTAAAATTCTGGATTAATTTCTTATGCTAGCAACCTGTCACTATTACGCACGTATATACATTTTTAGGGTATACGTATATACCTTCTAATTAGCAATATTTTGAAAGTATTTTGTTTACTGAATGTAAAATCTTGACTTCATCAACAAATTACCGAAAACGCCATACATCTCCATATAAAATTTGAAGAGTTCCCTCGATTTCTCCAAGATTCCATCATCAGATCCTGGTTTCGTGCCAATAGGACCAATTTCGAGTTATTTACCCTTTCGATTAAAAAAAAAATTTTGAAAATCGGTCCACGGGTCTCCGAGTTATCGAGTAACATACACACAAAAAAAAAGGTCGAATTGAGAACCTCCTCCTTTTTTTGAAGTCGGTTAAAAATTTGGCATGTTGTGTCGGGTTGCCGAATAACACCTCTCTATTTCTACTGTACTACTAGACTAGAATAGACTAGAATATAAAGAAGTAGGTATGCTTAGCTGGTTTGGTCATATAGAGAGGATGGATGAAAGAAGATTGACTAAACAGATCTATGCTGGAGTGTGAATGGATGTGTTGGGAGGGGAAGACCTAGACGGACGTTCCGTGACCAAATCGCGGACGTTTTAGAAACAGGTCAGGTCAAAAGTACCCGAAATCGACGAGCATGTATGAAGAAGCTAATGAACGTGGATGAGGCAAAAGAGGTATGTCAGGATCGTAGCGAGTGGAACAAAGTGGTCTCTGCCTACCCCTGTGGGAAAGAGGCGTGACGGTATGTATGTATGTATGTATGTATGTATGTATGTAGGTATGTTTTTCTACTGTGGATGTCGTAAGAGGTGGGTAAGGATAAAGGTTAAGGTATGATTTAGGCGACAGTCTGGCAACCTGTCACTATTATACCTCTATGATCTGTTTGTTAATCCTAAAGTTATGGTGAAAGTGGCCACTGAAAGTGAAATGTTCATATTATCTTCATTATAATGCTCATCGGTTCCTAGTACTCTTGCCTTGACCTTTCAATAAATTATGGGGGTTCCCCATACTAAATTAAAAATGAAACTCATTTTTATTTTTCATCAAACCCACACTTGTGGGTTCACACAGGTCTTCAAAAATAATATTGAGGTTCTCAATGTTGTTGTTTTTTACCTGATTGAGAGATACTTCCAAAGTCGTAAAATGTGTCTCCCTCTAATTTCAAAATTATGAGAATTACAAAAAAAAAATACATCACGCCTGTATTCCCAAATAGGGTAGGCAGAGCACACGAATCGCTACATACACAAAACCATGACTATTTCATGTTTCGTGGCCACTTCCAGCTGCTTTTAGGGTTTGAATTGGCAGGTTTAATTGTGACAAGTTGCCAGCCTGTCGTCTAAAATATCCCTGAACCTCTTACGACATCCACGGAAGAAATAGAAAGGTGTTATTGTAAACTCGACACCACACGGACCTTTCATATAGTCAATACCTAGTACGGAGACCTTCGCACACGAGTCCGACTCGCACTTGGCCACTTTTTCCCCTTAATTAATCTTAATTAAGCAGGCCGCTCCTAAAAGCGAACGAGTTCCACAACAGTTTAATTTTAATTTTGAAAGTAATTTCACAGCTCACCCGGCACTAATTCAGGGGATAATTGTAATTATAATTTATATGAACTATCCTAAAACTTGGCCAAATTAGAGGCCGGATAATTTGAGGGTCTGTGGGAATAAAACTGTTTTTTAGAACCGTAGAAGGTAAGCTGTATGGAGATTACAGCGTCACTAGCGGTCGCTTGTGGAAGTAAAACTCTCTATGTTTTATGTTTAAAACTTAAAACCTTAACTTTGTGCTAGAAGTGGCCATGGAACGCTAAAAAAAATAGCCATGACTTTGTCTACGATGCGTTTTGTGTACTCTGCCTACCCCATTTGGGATTATAGTTGGCTAGCAACCTGTCACTATTACAACTGTCAACTTAAAACCTCAATGTAATGCTAGAAGTGGCTACTGGACGTGAAATGGGCATGAATATCTACGTAGCGTTTCGTGTGCTCTGCCTACCCATTTAACAATAAAATGTTTGAATTTCAATATCTAAACATTCCTTGTACAAGTTCACTTTAAATGTAAACAAATAGGTGTCAATTACGGCTCGAAATGAAAACGGAGGGAATAAATCTTGGGACAAAACATAATTCCCTGTAATGGGGACCACGGTCAGGCTTTCGCTTATTAATGCCGCCATTCTCGTAAATAAGTGAACACTCCCACAGAAAATTAGGTTAAAACCGGACAAAATCGAAGGTTCAGAGCCTAGGGGAAATCGAGTAGTTTTGTTGTCGTTCCACTGTATTCAGCTGGGGCGCATAATAGGTGTGAAAATGAGACATATTTTGTTGTAGCGCTCTACCATATTTACCTGGGGGATATAAGTAGGTGTAAAAATGGAATAGTTTTTGTTGAATCATTCTACTGTATTTATTTTGTGTGTATAAACTACATTACCTATACTAATATTATAAAGCTGAAGAGTTTATTTGTTTGTTTGTTTGAACGCGCTAATCTCAGGAACTACTTGATCGATTTGAAAAAATCTTTTTGTGTTAGATAGACCATTTATCGAGGACGGCTTTAGGCTATATAACATCACGGTATGACTAATAGGAGCAAAGAAAAATGTGGGGGAAAACGGGGAAAATTAGTCACTGTTTCACGCGAATGGATTCGCGGGCACAGCTAGTTAGTGTTATATTGAATTACATACGAAGCAAATACTTTATTTTATATAATTCATTCCAGTTTCCTGTGTTGTGTCGGGTTAGACTAACTCTTCTCTCATTTGACTCGAATTTTAAAAATGATGCGAATACGTATGCGAATTTTAGTGACACCCCTAGTTCTAAAACAAGCAAAAATATAAAACGTAGACAGCTGTGAGAAAACATTTACTACGAATAGCTTGATAGTAACTAAGTAGTGCCTAGCATGCAACTGATGCAATAAAAGAAGAAATGGACAAAGTAGTCGGTACAGTAAAACGAACAAGCTAATTTAAGCTCTTAATAATGGGTAGACACGTAACTCGAAACCTGTTATATCACGCTAAAAATGTCTATCTGTTAATTGAATTAAAGGAGATTGTATTTTGAACTATGAACTTCCGTGAGATTCATCATGAAAATTATAGCTATACGTTATATGTCGAGCTAAACTCGATTTAAAACGTGAGTTATCCGTGCCTATATTTTTCAAGAATAATGTGTATTTGTAAAGTGTTGGGTTCAGAACAACACTTATCCGTTTTTTCCTAGGATAACATGAGAGGCGACCATAGAATTAGGTTAAGATATATTTTGGCAACGAGTTAGCTGCATGTCACTTCTAAAAACATAACATATCATCAGCTTGTCTTCCTTATAAAGGTAGGCAGAGCAGACGAAACGTAACAAAGACAAAACCATGATTATGATATGACTATTTCACGGTTCGCAGCCAATTCTAGCATAGTTTTAGGTTCGCAAACAAATGAAAGAGGTGACAGGTTGCTAGCCTATCGCCTAAAATTTTGCCTAAACCCATTTCCTTAGTGACCTCTTATGACATCTACGGAAGAAAAGGAGAGGTGTTATTATATCCCGGCACCACACGGCTACTACTATACCTGCCAAATTAAAAAATATGCTAGAAGTGGCCACGAAACGTGAAATAGTCCTAGTTTTGATTGTGTAACGTTTTTCGTGATTTGCCTACTCCATTTGGGAATGTAGTCGTTATAATAATGATGTAAGTTATAAAACTTGACAGATAAAATCCGAAAGAACCATCTGTTTCTAAATTGATTCCTCTAACCGAATCCAGTCAATTGTTTTTATTACGCCGAATAACCCTAATAAATCTATTTCTTCTCTTTTCATGTACTCTCTTCGGACAGAGCGCAACTTGAGTGAGTATAACTGGTGCAATTTCGTAGCCGACGACAGAGGAGAGACGTGTCGTTGCGACACGTTGCGACATGTTGCAAGTTTGTATGAATTTTGAAACGATTGCCGTCGTGTTTCAATTGTTTTTTTTACATCGTGCCCATGGATCTAATTTGCTTGAAATTATTCATTCTCTGGAATAAAATGAAATGTGTTGTCTTTAGACATAGTATTACATCACAATGGTGTTATAGATGTTAAGTTGTACAATTACATGTCTGACCAAATAAGTTGACATGTAGTTTGTTTTAATTAAAAAGTAAAGAGTTTTCTTTTAGCCACTTATATAATTTCCCTGTGAATTTATTTAGTGACAACTGTACTATGATTTCTGGCAATTTGTTAAATGTATTTGTTTCCATTGGAAAGCAGTTTCTGCGATACAAATGTGTACTTGTGGATACCTATGCCAAATTTTGAAAAAATATTCGATATTTGACCATAGCTTTTTGATCTTGGATCTATGTTCGAAAATTTGTGTCGTATTTTAAATTAATTTTCCCTGCTGATGCTTTACGTGGTCTTTCATACAATTTCTAATATTTCAACTCTACAGTCACGCCAAAACACCGCGCCTCGCTTCCACTATCAATGTGCAGAGCTTTTGGAAGGTATTTCAAACACAAAGACTATGTCGCGACGACAAATCGTCCTCATGTTTTATGTCGTTGTCTACGAAATTGCACCTTTGCTTCCCCTATTCCCTAAATAGGGGTTTATTCTACGAAAGAGCAACGAGTTAATACAATTCTTGTTGCTCTAGGATTTTTGCGGTATAAAATATTTTCGTTCGTTTTATTTTTCCACTTGCAATAAAGATGAGAGAAATTCGTATGTTTTAAAATTGTTGGGGATTCAGTAGAAATGAACTGGTTGTTTTTGGAAGTTCACGGTTTTAAATTAACTTATAATATTATTACTATACGTAGTACAGATAAGCAAGCGTCGCAAAATATAGTCGGGCGTAACGTTTATGTATGACAGTGGTTTCATTATAGCATGGTGCGTGTGACATCTGTCAAATCACATACTAGAAAGTACAAGTGTCGATAGTGAAAAATAACGGAATTACTCACGTTGTTTATACCGAGATTAGCTCGACATGTTTCGGATCAATCCGTGATCCATCATCTGGAGCTACGCTCTGCGTGCACCCGCTCTTTCCTCTAAACAACATGTCGAGCTAATCTCGGTATAAACAACGTGAGTAATTCCGTTATTTTTCACTATGAGTGAGTCTTACGGTAGTTTTATGTTTAAACAAGTGTCGATATTTAATGCTGATACCAAATGATGTTTTGTTTGAAGCAACGAATAAGACCTACTTCCACATATTTAGACCGTAGCAACTTTTTTCTAGTATAACGAAACGGCGCATGAGGGTGTCATCCGCACCATGCTAAAGCGAAACCACTGTAAGTATAATATAAAAAAAATGTAAAAAAGGATGCCCCATGAAAAAACAGATTTTTTTTCATACCATCTGTGACCATTCTACCGTTTTGTAGTCAATAAGACTTGATGCCTTATCTCCAGAACCACATCCACCAGTTCCCCTGGTGCCAAGTCCCCAGCCGGCAGCAGCGCCGGCGCCACCGCCAGCGCGTCAGCGGCGCCCGGCGAACGCACGCCGACCGCCCACAACAAGCAGCTGCAAAATGTCAAGGGACAAGACCATCCGCCTCACCCATCTGTAAGTTCATGTTTAATCATTGTTGCATAGGATATTTGGAGAGGAAAAATATTGATTAGGCGCTGCGCAGTGTTTTGTGCGAAAGAGTTTGTGGAGCAATAAATTGTCTGAATGGCGCGCTGACAGTTTCCAGGAATTTCCATTCAGAGTTTCGTGGTAACTGTCAGCGCGCCATTCAGAGAATTTATTGCTGCGCAGACTCGATCGCACAAAACTCTGTCGTCTGCGCTGCGCCTTATGGTATCGTCAGAAGTTAATGTTTATAGAGGCTTCGGTGGTATAGGATAGAGGAAAAAACATGTTGGTATTGTCAGGATTGGGCTTTCAGTTGTATGGGTTGTTTGAGAAGGGAGAAAGAATCGTGATGATGGGACGGAGGTTTATTCAAAGAGAGGCTAGATTCAGCTGTGTTATGGTCCTTTCATGATGTTAGACTTTAACAGACAAAATTGGAATAAGTCTCAGAAACCCAAAGGTATGGATTATGTTGTCCATTGAAACGGTTCTTGGTACACCCTTTGCGGTGACGCCTTGAGTAGGTATACTTAAAAAATAATGAGGAATTGATCGTTAAAATTCTAATGTTATCCTGAATGGATCATATACCTAATATCTTGTCTAGTAGCGATATCTATCGGAAGTCGTTAGAATTTATGTTCATGGAATGGACTTATGTTTTACTATCGCTCGATCTCTGGAAATCCGAAACGGAATGAAAGAAGTTAGGCAGCAATTATGTGAAAGATGGATGAATGGTATACGTGTTATTTGACACAGGGATTAAGAAAGCAACATGAAACAGCTTTGCAGTTTCTTGCAGCACATTTTTGGGATTTATGATCTTTTTGAAGCGCTAGTTTAAAAAAAAAACAGGAAAAAGTGCTTTTTATGAGCCTTTTGTATGTTCGCAGAAGTAAAGTATATACTTATGAATCTCGTCAGGTTCCTTTTGGAGTGACTTGTTTACTGCCACAAAATCCTTTAGTTGAATGAAGGATTATTTAGTTTCAGAAATAAATTAAAATCTATCGTCACATGATATCGACAATTTGAGCGGAACAGTAAAAGAAATGAGATAGAAAGCGACAGAACCGGAAGATCAGATAGCTGTTGGAGTAGACGGGTTCTTGAATGGAGACCGAGGATTGGCAGACTTAGATGATGTCTTCAGACTCGTAGACCATCAGTCTTTACGCTGGTAAGAGAAGGATAAAAGTGGTCGAGGATTGTTCTCAGGCACTTGACGTGGGAGAGGCCTGTCCAGTAGTTGACGAACATAGTTTAAAGAAGATGATGAGAGAGCTAGAGGAATAGAATAGGAAAAGAAGTAGTTTGGTTGTGATAATGTTATGCTTCCTCTACACTACTCGCTAAATTCCTCGAAGTATTCTAGAAACTATGTCTAAAGTTCGAAGCGACACACTCGTTCGACCTCGTGATGAGCCCATCAAGCCTTTTGACTCGGGCGCAAAAACAAATGGAAGTCGCCCGAGGCGAGGCGAAGTTTGACGAGGCAAGCCGAAGCCTCTCTACACTAATCGTCTGACTTCGTCGACCTTCGCGAGTAGTGTGGAGGGAGCATTGGAGTGAAACCGAGGATAAATCTAGGGAATTAAGGGAGTGATGACTTTGAAGAATGGTGGAAAAGACGAGGCAAAAGTGTTGAATGATGTTTAGTAGGAAATGGTAATAAATGTTGCGGTAATGAAGCGACATCATAAGAAGGGGTTGTAGCGTTTTTGCCTCTAGGTTTTTCCAGGAAGTAAGTATTAATAAATTTGACAATGTGGATTATTTCGACAGATATGTTATTGTATTGAATGTACTATGTAAATTGATGTTGGTTCGTAGCATAGCAGGTTATATGTTGATGTTTCCTGTATCTGATATATGTTGACGTTTGTTGTTGTATTTAATGACAGTTCTGTGTTTACCAGGTATTACATTTTTGTTTTGGATTTTGTACACTTGTCAAAAACACTTGCGTCTTCAAAAACTATTTTTATTTAACAGGATCATCATCATTCACACTCCTACATCATGAACTGATGACTTTTCAATGATAGTCCAATGATCGAAAAGTGCAAAACGTACTCGTAAAATTTGTGAGCCGCATGGCAACACAATTTGACTCAAGGTATAATAGTCTACCTGTCATTAAATTTTCTGGTGTCTCTAGATAGACAGCTACGGGTAGCTAGACTGTTAAATAATCCAACGATTCGCGTTATGAGGCGAACAATAACTCTGCGAAACCATTGCGTAATATTCGGTGAAAACAAAAACAAACGTCTAATAATTGTATGCAAATGCTTACAAAAGTAAAATACATAATAATATTAACTTTTGTATTACCAAATGACATAGGCAGCGTACATTACTCTATGCAAAGTCAAAACCATGAATTATCACGTGTAGTTGCAACTTTTAGCATAATTTTAAGTTTAAACATTGATGAAAGAGGTACAATAGTGACAGGTTGCTAGCCTGTCGCCTAAAGTACACTTTAATATGGAAGAAATGGATAAATACAAACACCTTCTATTCCATTGCCTAAGTAAACGAGTGTTTATCTGTTACCAAAAATAGCAAAAAATGGCGATTCTTGTATGGGCGCCAAGCTTAAATATTTATTGTATCTTATTCTTGTTGATGTTGATGTCGCGCGAAGAGAGCGGTGGCGCGCAGTGTGCGTTTGGCAGCAGCAGCCGCCGCGGCTCCAAGATGAAGGGAAGAATTAGCCCGTAATATGTCGAACTAAACTCGATTTAAAAACGTTAGTTATCCGTTTATCATTCAGCATGAGTGAGTCTCACGGTAGTCGGTAGTGACGAAGTCACGGTAGTGTAACAACGAAATAAATAATAAGAATAAGATAGAACATTATTTCTATCTTATACTTATTATTTATTTGGTTAAGAAAGAAGATAAGAATAAGATAGAACATTATTTCTATCTTATTCTTATTATTTATTTTGCTGTTACAGCGGCAACAGAAACACAATTGGTGAAATTTTCAAGTGTCTAACTATAGCGGTTCTACAAATGCAGCCTAATAATAGAAAGACAGGGAGACAGTGTCTTAACAATAGGATATTTACCCTATGGGTACGAAACCCTAAAAACGAGTACAGAAAATAAACGAAAACGTGCAATATATCGTATTGTTACATTGGTGTCATATATGTTTCCCGTCACTTTGATGAAATAGAGCCCATTCCCTTGATCTGTACAAACTAGGTCCCTTTTTCATGCCGCAAAATGGCCGCAGTCCCGTCATCCCTTAGGCTCAATTCACACCAGAAGAGCAGCGCAGCGCGGCGTAGCGCAGCGACCCGCTCCGTGGAGAATGCGCGAGGATTCCTGCGACTGTTCGAGAAGCCGCTGGAATGCGTAGGAAGTCGCTGGGATTTATACAATTATTGACATATTGACATATGTATTGATAGCGGCCGTCGCGACTACTCGAGCATCCTCGGGCATTCCCGCGACAGCTCGCGCAGTCGCACGGCTTTGTTTATGGAATGCGCTGGAATTCCCGCGGATCCGCGGGCATCCGCGCGCATCGTTAGAGTTTCTCATGCGATAATAAGTCTTATTGTAATGAAAATAAAGTTGAAATGCTCATGACACTGAAACTGCGCTCCGCTACGCCGCGCTGCGCTGCTCTTCTAGTGTGAATTGAGCCTTAGAAGGCTTAGAACCTTAGCACAGAAATGTGTGAGCGACTTGAAGGCGAGGCGAGCACGATGCGAGTTAGTCGATAGCGCGTACCCTCAAAACAGATAAAAAAAGAAGAAAGAAGAAGAAGAAACGTTTATTGACACAAAGACGTATACAAAACAAGTTACAGTGGCATTATGTCCTAAAGTGAGTCTTGAGACACACATACTGATTTTAAGTAAAGCTACATTAAAACTTAAAACTAGATGGCACTACTATCCCCAAGAAAATAAAAATAAGAACAGATAAGTACAGATTTCACAATTTATTGCACAGGTATATCTATTTTTATATTTCTATTTATATTTTTTGACGCTTTTGACTCGCTCTCAATTCGCAAGTGTGTGCAACCCTTAACGGAACCAAGGGATGAAGGGTAACAATCAATTACCTTTCATATTTGGGATCGCCACAGAATTTGAATACCCTAATAAGGTAGAGTTTTTATTTAACAGATCGGCATATTTTGGGCAGGAAATGCTTGCTTATATAACGCGTCTCTAGGCCCGTATGTCGGGTTTAAATAACACCTATCGTTTTCTTCCGTCGATGTAAGTGGGAGGGAAATAGGTTGAGGTATGTTGTAGGCGGCAGGCTAGCAACCTGCCACTTCTGTACCTCTAAACTGAAATCCTAAAAAGTGTTCTAAGGTGCTACGTAGACGACAGACTATCCGTGACGCACGCTTTAGTCTGTGAAAATAGTACCTTATGCAATATTATATGCAGTAACGCACGAACACGACGCGCAAAAATTCCGGCGCACAATGCATACAATCCACGCAGACTTTTTGATCGCACAAAAAGTGTGACGTTTTCGCTGCACATAAATTGGCGTCAAAACGTGAAATAGTCAAGGTTTTGACAGTGTGACGTTTTGTGTTCTTTGCCTAATTTGAATACAAGCGTGAGTATTATTTTTATTTTATTGTATATGTTTGACTATATAACTTTTCTTATGCTCTCTACTCGGGAATATGGCTGTGATTTTTATGTATGTACCTATATGTACCTTATAAAGTCCCAACCCTATTAGCCAACACAATTCGATTGTCACCAAAACTCATTAAAACGAGGTACATTGACAGCAACTTCCTATCTCTTGGGTATTGTATCGAAATATACAATCTGACCTTTACCGGTATAACTTCTATAATATGAAAACTTTTGAATTACTTAAGAACTCTTTTAGTGCTCTGGAAGTATTTAGGAATTAGGGCTCTTTTTTCCGATATTGAAATATCTTTCTCGTAACGTTAAGTGCGCACACACAAAATTCGGTGATTTTGATGTTTTTCCAATGCTTTAGAAAGCTATAAATCCTTAAGTTTTTAAAGAAAAACTACTGTAACATATAAATAAACTCTTTTTCTAGGGATTAACGGAAAAAAATATTTTATTAGCAACACAGATTTCTTTTACTTAGCCAATTTGTTGAAGGGTTTTCACAAAAATACGCGTCAGAGCTGTCTTTCACTTGAAAATTTGCCATTAAAATTTACCATAAACGATAAAAACTTGTTATTATCTGATAGACAATATAGTCTACTGGGGATTAACGGATTAACATGAATCAAATTATTGGTTTTTATTATTCAAATATCATTTTACATAATTTGAAAGTTGAACCATTACTTTATTTATTTTCTCATTGATTTTAATGTAATTACAAATGAATCAATTTTATTGTAAATTTACAGAATATGTTTAGTCTAACCATATTTTTTTCATGGCTAAATATGAGTTAATTTACATTTCACGATTTTTTAAACATTGGTCCTAAACCACTAAGGTCAGGTGGGGGAAGAGAAACGCAGGGATAAGAGGGCTCTACAGACCATAATCACTCATAACTCGACGAGTTATAGTCTGTGGTGCCTCTTACCCCTGCCCTGCCCCTGAATTTCTCTTCCCCCACCTGATCTTATATTACGTTCGTAAAAAATGTGTGCGCCCTCTTAAGTTTGCTATTTTTTGAGTAGAAATTTTGGGATAAAGTGAAAATTTATCTTTTTATTATCAGTTTCAGTGTAAGTACATACACATAGATGCATCACGCCTGTATTCCCAAATGGGGTAGGCAGAGCACACGAAACGCTACATAGAAGAAACTAAGACTATTTCATGTTCCGTGGCCACTTCTAGCAAATACATTTTTTTTTAGGTTTGCAGTTGGCAGGTATAATAGTGACAGGTTGCTAGCCTATCGCCTAAAATATACCTTAACCTTTTTCCTCAGTCGCTAACGACATCCACGGAAGAAATGGAGAGGTGTTATTCTAAACCGGACATAGACATACATACATACATACAATCCGCCTGTGTTCGCAAATGGGGTAGGCAGAGCACACGAAACGTGACATAGACAAAACCATGATTATGACAATATCACGCTTCCCTGTCACTTCTAGCATAAATTTTAGGTTTGCCAAGATGGAGGAGGTAGAATAGTGACAGGTTGCTAGCCTATCGCCTAAAATGTACCTTAACCTTTTTCCTCAGTCGCTTACGACATCCACGGAAGAAATGGAGAGGTGCTATTCTAAACCCGACACTACACAAAAATAATTCAGTGTAAAATTAAATAAACTTAAATTAAATCCTCTACGTTAAACTTTAACATTCGACATACTGCAGCAGATAGAGAATTTTAATACAGTTCACAAATGTACTGCGAAATCCGGCCAGTGGTTTTCACGAAAATGGATGCATTTTGTCGAAGCATTTCTGTAATTAAAAACCGGCTGCAGTTTGAACACGTTCTTTTTAGGGTGCCGTAGCCAAAGGGTGAAGATGGGACCCTATTATTGAAACTTTACTGTCTGTCCGTCCGTCTGTCACCAGGCTGTATCTCACGAACCGTGCTAGCTAGATTGTTGAAATTTTCACTGATCAAGATTTGGGAACGCCATTTGTGAACGCAGGCGTGATTGTATTAAAATTTTAAAAACAGATGTCTAGACCCCGTTATTTTGTCGCAAAGATTTTGTTTTTCAGTAGAGTATGATGTTTTTTTTTATCTAATGTAGATGTCGATACTTTTTGACACTGATAATTTCCAAGAGGTGTCACTGGGTATTTATTGCTTTTGTAATAAGATATATATAATAATAAACGAAGAAATAAAAGCCTAGGGTGAACACTAATTAGGATTAGTCAAATTTTTCCACAATAGAGACGACATACTTTACGCAACTGTACTATCGAACCAACTGATTCCTGACCCACCGCAGAACGTTGTCACAATAAACGTCATAAACATTTCCTTTTTCAATCAATTCAATGTCACTATGACGTTCACTGTGAATAGGTTCTATGGTGGGTCAGTAATCAATTGGTTCGATGGTACATTGTTGTCAGTGTAAATAAGGGCGTGTGGTACCGGGTTAGAACAGCACCTCCCCCTTTCTTCCCGTGGGTGTCGTAAGAGTTGACTCTGGGAAAAGGTAAGTGTATTGTGGGCGATGGGCTGGCAACCTGTCGCTGCAATATCACGTTTAACCATCTGGTTACCCTGAAATTGCTAAACGTGGCACTGGATTTTCGAATTCATGCGCTCTGCCGACCCCTCTGGGAATACAGGCGTGAGAATATGTATGAAAGAGGCATAATATTGACAGGACGCCAACCTGTCCGCCTAAAGTATACCTGAACCTACCTTCTCTAACACCCCGACTCCCAACAGAAATGTGTCAACTCAATTTTTTAATCATCTACCATTTTCTTTTATACAACAAATTGATCTCCTTCGAACTTGTCAAAACTGTTTATTTTAAACGGATTGTTTAACAAGAATTCGCTTGTCGAAAATTCAATACACTTCTAAAGAGTAACAATAATCGCAATAACACTTCCAATTTAGATTCTAAGAACTTACAGCTTAAGACTAAAGTTGTATAACTTAAGAGTGGAAGTACGACGTTTAAAGAGTCACAACGAAGATTCATTTGTTTCCCAGAAGTTTCTCTACGAATTTGAAGAATTGAGCTCTGAGTTTGCTGAGCAAACTCTTGTTCTGATTACGAACTGATAATTTGTACCCTAAATGGTAATAACTTTTCTTGTTATTTATTTTAGGGTGTCCACACAATTAAATAGTCCGTACATAAATACGTCATCATGATTTTTTACAGGGATAGAATTAGTCTTTGTTATGCTTTGCTTCATCCACTTAGGGGCAGCGCAGACGACAGACTTTTTGTGCACTCGAGTTTTCGGCGCACAAAAAATCTGCGTGGATTGTACAACCCGTACGAATTAACTGTGCACCTCGCGCTGTGACGCGCAGTAATGGCAACAGGAGATTAAACGTATTAAGACGATGGAAACGAGAAAAAGCGCAACAGTAACAAAGATGCTATCGCTACTGAGCGCTTGCGGCGAATGCGGGGCACCGCGCGGGGCAGCGGGAGAGGGGTCGCATACCAGCGCAGTGCACAGTTAATTCGTACGGGTGGTACATATGCATTGTGCGCCGGACTTTTAGCGCGTCGTGTGCGTTACTGCATATAATTCTGTAGAGTAAAAAGTCCGTCGCCTGCGCAATAGTCTTTCGTCTGCGCAGGGCCTTTCTCTTACATTCATACATACAATCGCCTGTTCCCAAATGGGGTAGGCAGAGCACACGAGACGTGACAGACAAAACAATGACTATTTCACGCCTCTCAGGCACTTTTAGCATAATGTTAGATTTAAGAACAGATGGTAGAGATAATAATATTATAGTGACAGGTTGCTAGCTTGTCGCCAAGTATACCTAAACCTATTTCCTTAGGGTCAATTCACACCGAGACGAGACGCGACGCGGCGCTGCGCGGAGTTTTTTAATAGAACAACTCAGAATATACTTTATTTGTTACAAGATAAGGTTCATATTTCATTGTCAGTATACAGAATACGTAGACTCGACTCGACGACTCGAGACGAAGCGCAGCGCCGCGCGGCGTAGCGCTGCGTCGCGCTACGCCGCCCCCCGCGCTGTGTGCGGGAGCGATGCTGCGCGCGTAGCGCTGCCAACTCAAAATAAATACTTTATTAGCTACGCGATAAAGTTTACATTTCTTTATGAGCATTCAGGTACGTCGCCGTAAGCCTCGAGACGTAGCGCGGCGCCGCGCTGCGCAGCGCGAAACCACTGGCCGCTTCATGCATCGTCGCGCCGCGTCTCGTCGCGTCTCGTCTCGGTGTGAATTGACCCTTACTCGCCCCTTACGACATTCACGGAAATTGAGAAGTGTCATTTTATCCCGACACTACATCCACGGAAGAAATGTAGAGCTGTTATTAAGGCAAAACCCACAGACTTAAATATCGAAATAGATACCGCGAGTTCCTGCATTTGTATAAAAACCAAACGTGCCAATTTTTCTCTACTTACTGTAACGTCACATGAGCGCTTTAGTGATGGGAATTGACAGTCCGAGTGAAACCGATTCAAAGACGCCGCCTTATTCAAGTTGTCCTGTCTGAGGCAGTTAAACCTAATCTAATTGCATCAAAGGAAGAGCATTGCTCTCCCTTTTGGCTCCCTTTTGGCACGCGAAGTACATACACTTGAGTCATCTATTTCGATACAAGTCTGTAGCAACACCACACGGAACTCTCCTTGATTATAGCTTTAACTAGTGCTCCAGCATTATTTATATAGGCCTCAGTCTACACTAATCAAGGCAGCAAATAGCGACGATTCAGTCAATATAATTTTGCCTTTCGGCGGAATTTAATTTGGCCCTAAATCTGTTATGAATGTAAATTTCCCCTGATTGTGTTAGTCTTTGATTGTAACTAGAATTATGTATATATACATAGTGAATAGTCGTAATCATGGTTCTGTCTATGTCACTTTTCGTATGCTCTTCCTACTTCGTTTGAGAACATGGTTTTATGTATCCTTACTAATATTATAAGTCAGAAAGTGAATTTGTTTGTTTGTTTGTTTGTTTGTTTGTTCCGCTTTCACGCCGTAACTACTGAACCGATTGCTTTGAAATTTTGCAGACGTAAAGATAGAAGTCCGGATTGAATAATAGGCTACTTTTTATCCCGGAAAAATTAAAGTTCCCGAGGGAAAACAAAAATATAATTTGTTTGATAGATCGATATTGATCGATGATAGATCGATTTGGACCGATGACCGATCGATAGATGATAGATCGATGGCGCTTTATACTGCAATATAACCGAGTTCCACGTGGGCGGAGCCGCGGGCGGAAAGCTAGTATATACATATAGTGCATATGCAGATATACAGGGAATTACGGACCCTGCTGATACTTCATAGTTATAAAAAATGTTTCGTCGTAAAAAAAGGTATAAGTGATAGGTTGCTAGCGTACCTAAAAGCGTACTTAAACCTATTTCCTTAGTAGTCTCTTACGACATCCACGGAAGAAATGGAGGAATATTATTCTAAACCTGTCACCACAAGGTTTTAATTCTTTTTAACATCCTCAATTGGAGGATCTATGTTTTAAGTTATATAAATAATCTTGATACGTCATTTCCATCGAGCACAAAGTATTTGGTGACCCAGGCATAACGTCTACCTGGAGAGAGATCTCTCTATTGTAGGGTGACCGCACCAGTAATGGACATAGAACCAGTAATGGACAATGACTCTTATTTACTACCCACTAAGGAAAAGTCATTTGTTTTACAACAATCAATTCACAACTCTATGGTCTTTAAATTATGAATGAAGTGTCCATCACTGGTGCTTGTCAGCTTAAACCGTCCATAACTGGTGCCGTCACCCTAGTCTATTTCCACAGGGAGATCTTTCTCCAAGCAGATGGTATACCTAACCGAAGTACTCAGAGAGATAGTTGCTAGTTGTATTTGTCGGTGTAGGGATAGAATAACACTTGAACATTAAACTACCTTGAGACTCACTCATGTTGAAAAATTTTCGGATAACTCACGTTTAATAAATCGAGTTCAGCTCGACATGTTCACATAATAAACATAGTTATCGAAACATGTCGAGCTAAACTCGATTTATTAAACGTGAGTTATCCGAAAAATTTTCAACTAGAATAACACTTCTCCATTGCTTCCGTGGATGTCGTAAGAGGCGACTACGGAAATACGTTTAGGTATGCTTTAGGCGACAGGCTAGTAACCTGTCACTATTATACTACCTCTTATATCTGTTTTCAAACCTAAAATTATGCTAAAAGTGGCTGCGAATTGTGAAATAGTCATAATCATGGTATTGTCTATGTAATTTATCGTGTGATCTGCCCACCCCGTTTGGGAATACAGGCGTGATTGTATGTATGTATTAGCTTTTGCCCGCGGCTCCGCTCGCGTTAAATTCGGGTACTTATCACAGAAGAGATAGCACACATACCAATTTTATAGCTTTCTACATCGAAAACATCCACTCCTCACTTTAGGGAAATGGGGGGTTTTGAAGAGACAAAATGTAGCCTATGTCATTCTCCATGCCCTAAACTATCTCTACCTAAAAAATCACGTCAATCCATCGCTCCATTTAGCCGTGAAAGACGGACAAACAAACAAACAAACAAACACACTTTCACATTTATATATTGGTACGGATACTTTATGCAAATGATTTACGATCCTCCGTGAGCGCGATGTAGAAACTACATGACGTGGATATTGGTATTAGTTCTGCTACTCAACAATATGTGGCGCTAGGTGTCGCTTCACCGATGACCTTTCGCTTAACGCTCATTCCAACCAAATGAAAACGACTCACAAAAGATCATAACCGACACACCACGAATTTCAACTTTACCACCTTTAGTTATGGTCGCGTTTCGGACTTGAAGATTGGTAGAAATTTAATAAAACTTCAGGGGTTGTTCAAGTTTTCAGTGAATTTGTTAACGAGTTCCATGTTTTTAGTTTAAGAGCTACGTCGCAGTAGACAGACACGCACGGTGTTTACCACTTCTATGTACATTCAAGGAAATGAATTCATGAGCCACCATGGAACCAATTCACAGTAAACGTCATAATGACATTCCATCAATTATCAAGGGAAATCGTAATGATTTTTTCTTTGAAAAGGTTCTATGGTGGCTCATGAATTAAAGTCCTTGACCGTACTCGCTGATATACATACATAGTCTAGTGTCCGACCGAAGATTCGGCTTCGGCTTCGGCTTCGGCCACCTTCGGCCAAAAAAACCACCTTCGGCCAAAATTTGGCCGAAGCTTTGGCCGAAGCCGAAGGTTTGCAAGTTGTGATTTGAAATTGGACGAACGATGCCAGAGCGAGAGGGATAGTGCGCAGCGCTTAGCAGAGCAGCGTTTCGCCGGCCCGATCGCATTACTTGCAGTTAATTACATAAATTACTGACAACACACAACATAACAACATAGTCACATTTGATTTAGAAGCAAAAACTGCGCCTAAATTACTGCCGTTTTTTTTTAATATTAGCAAATTCTCGTATTTCAACATGGGGTCAACACACCTTCGGCTTCGGCTTCGGCTTCGGCCGAAGGTTTTGATGAAAACCAATTAATCGACTTCGGCTTCGGCTGTATGGCGCTGGGTTAGAATAGCACCTCCCCCTTTCTTACCGTGGGTGTCGTACTGGGAAAGGGTTAGTGTATTGTGGGCGATGGGCAGCAACCTGTCACTGCAATAATTCGTTTAACCATCTGGTTACCCTGAAATTGCTGAACGTGGCACTGGATTTTTGAATTCATGTGCTCTGCCTACCCCTCTTGGGAATACAGGCGTGAGAGTATGTATGTATTTTTTAGGAACAGCTAGTCGCTAGTAGCGACCCCCCACCCCTGTCATTCTTTACTGTTTTGCCGGAAAACACTTCCAAAGTAGAATACCTGTCAAGCTGATTTATGTTATTGCTTGGCGGGCGCACTGCCGCGCCCCTCGTTTATTAAAGAAACTTTAGTCAGAAATCACACTTGGCTGTTCCTAAATACTGAGGTGATAAGAAAAACAATACCTAAGATACTGGAACGCAAAAAAATGGTCGAGTAAAAATTGGACTCATACATAATATAATATATGTATGTATTTGCATTACGCCTTTATTCCCAAACTAGCTTTCCGCCCGCGACTTCGTTCGCGTAAATTTCGGATTTTGGGGTCGTAGGTTTCTGAGCCTATTCATTACAAACAAACAAAGTTTTCCTCTTCATATTATTAGTGTAGATGTAGATATCTAAACCCAAATATTTAAGAGGATCCTATTTTTTTCAAAATAAAATTTTGCCTATGTTACTCGTGGATAATGTGGCTTTCGAATGGTGCAAGAATTTTTAAAAACGGTCCAGTAGTTACTGAGCCTATTCATTACAACCAAACAAACAAACAAACAAAGTTTTCCTCTTTATAATATTAGTGTAGATGGTACAGACATGCTACAAAAATAAAACCAAGACTACTTCACGTGTCATAGCCACTTCTAGCATAATTTTAGATTTGATAACAATTGGAAGAGGTACAGTGACAGGTTGCTAGCCTGTCGCCTAAGGCTCAATTCACACCAGAAGAGCAGCGCAGCGCGGCGTAGCGCAGCGACCCGCTCCGTGAAGAATGCGCGAGGATTCCTGCGACTGCTCAAAAAGCCGCTGGAATGCGTAGGAAGTCGCTGGAATTTACATATTGACATATTGACATATGTATTGACAGCGGCCGTCGCGACTACTCGAGCATCCTCGGGCATTCCCGCGACAGCTAGCGCAGTCGCGCGGCTTTGTTTGTGGAATGCGCTGGAATTCCCGCGGATCCGCGGGCATCCGCGCGCATCGTTAGAGTTTCTCATGCGATAATAAGTCTTATTGTAATGAAAATAAAGTTGAAATTCTCATGACACGGAAACTGCGCTCCGCTACGCCGCGCTGCGCTGCTCTTCTGGTGTGAATTGAGCCTAAAGCATACCTACCTAAACCTATTTTCCTTAGTCGCATCTTACGACCTGGAAAAAATTCTTCATCTCCAAGTTAAAAATTACACTTGTATTCCCAAACAGGGTAGGCAGAGCACACGAAACGCTACATAAAAAAACATGACTATTTCACATTTCATGGCCACTTCTACCTCCCCAAACATTTAGGTCCTAAATGAAGCCTTTTGGGTATCCGTTTGTTTAGCAAATTAGGGCTTCAAGTAACACCTTTGGGATACTAACTATATTCTAGGCACGGTCCTAAACAAGGCATTATAATTAAGCCCTGGACACAGTGTATATCCAGTAAGTTATCAGCACAAAACACAGGGCTATAGCCTCCTGACGACCAACGTCAAATTTTGTGTAGTTCAAAACTGACTCTTAATGTCAAAAGATAAAGTTACAAATGACTTTTATTTTATGTACTACTAGCTTTCCGCCCGCGGCTTCGCCCGCGTGGAACTCGGTTATATTGCGGTATAAAGCACAACTTTAAGAAAACTTCTCGTTTCAAACGACACACAGCGCCATCGATCTATCATCTATCGATCGATATCGATCTATCATCGATTGATATCGATCTATCAAGCAAACTGTATTTTTGTTTTCCCTCGGGAACATCAATTTTTTCCGGGATAAAAAGTACCCTATTATTTAATCCGGACTTCTATCTTTATGTCTGCAAAATTTCAAAGCTATCGGTTCAGTAGTTAGTTAACAAACAAACAAACAAACAAACTCACTTTCTGACTTATAATATTAGTAAGGATGTATAGGACGCAGGTCGTCAGGAGGATAGTCTAACGCACTAAAAATCAACACAGACATCCTCAAGCCCGTATTCCCAAGAGAGGTAGACAGAGCACATGAATTCCAAAATCCAGTGCCACGTTTAGCAATTTCAGGGTAACCAGGTGGTTAAACGTGATATTGTAGTGACAGGTTGTGTGTTGTCGCCCACAATACACTAACCTTTTCCCAGAGTCAACCTCTTACGACACCCACAGGAAGAAAGGGGGAGGTGCTATTCTAACCCGGCACCACATGGGTCAAAATCAACATCAGTTTAAATTCCACAGTTGAAACCTAATATCACTTTGAAATTTAAACTTGTTACCACGTAACGTCATCGCAACCGAAGCCCATTCCCAGTATTGAATTTTGATTGAACGAATGATTTACTAAATATTGGTTTCGCGTAAGCTCTAAAAATGCTCTCACAATCGTAATCCAGTTTTTTACACGAAAGCACTTTACCGCGACGCTTGAGAACTAGATCGCTTTCCGTGAAACCGATGAAGATTTTTAATGCATTTGCTTAGAATCAAGATTGCGTTGGAATCTCGTTCAAAACGCGTGATCTGCTTTTAAATACACCCTGAGCTAGGAATCTAAAAGTTTAAGCCACAGACTTTGAAATAGATACCGCGAGTTCCTGCATTTGTATGAAAACCAAGCGTGCCACTTTTTCTCTACCTACTGTAAGGCCACATGACCACCTTAGTGATGGGGATTGACAGTCCGAGTGAAACCCATTCAACGGTGACGCCGTCTTATTCAAGTTGTTCTGTCTCTAGGAACAAAAACCTAATCTAAGTGGTACAAAACTAAATGAAATCCCGTCAAAGGAAGAGCATTGCTCTCCCTTTTGGCTCCGTTTAGGCACGCGAAGTACATACACTTGAGTCATCTATTTCGATATAAGTACATACATACGCCTGTGTTCCCAAATGGGGTAGGCAGAGCACACGAAACGAGACATAGACAAAACCATGATTATAACTATATCACGCTTCGCAGCCACTTCTAGCATAGTTTTAGGTTTGCAAAGATGGAAGAGGTAGAATAGTGACAGGTTGCTAGCCTGTCGCCTAAAGCATACCATACCTAAACATACCTAAGCCCGGCACACAATCCATGCAGACTTTTTGTGCGCCGCATACTCAATCGCACAAAAAGTGTGCCATAAAACGCGCGTTATCTGCGTTTAAATACACCGTGAGCTCGATATCTAAAAAATTTAAACTCGAAGTAATGGAAGCAACCTAGAGTGTACTTGGGCAATGCAAATTCCTTGCGGTGTTTGTGGATCACTTACTGTATTTACACTGTGGCAAAGTTTGCAGCAAAAGTAAGGAGAAAGGTATGTTAGAGGCATCTAGCAAACAATTTTAAGTTTTTGTATGACGATGTTAAAAACTTATTATAGTATCATAACTTATGGACAGAAGAATAAGTTATGGGTTTTTTAAGTACTTTATTTAACATCCCCCGTGGGTGTGCCCCGTGTGGTGCCGGGTTAAAATAGCACCTCCCCCTTTCTTCCCGTGAGTGTCGTAAGAGTCGACTCCGGGAAAGGGTTAGTGTATTGTGGGCGATGGGCTAGCAACCCGTCACTGTAATATCACGTTTAACCATCTGGTTACCCTGAAATTGCTGAACGTGGCACTGAATTTTTGAATTCATGTGCTCTGCCTACCCCTCTTGGGAATACAGGCGTGAGGATATGTTGTATGTTGTTGTTGTATTTAACATAAATCGATTGCCTGACAAAACAACCTCATCACGTCTGTATTCCCAAAAAGGGTAGGCAGAGTACAAAATACGTTACATAGCCTAAACGATATTCCATGTCTGGCAGCCATTTTTTAGTATATTTTTAGGTTTTTAGTTAGAGAAAAGAATTAGGACAAAAAAATACGATGTTTTAAATTCATTTATTTAAATTAAATATTTCAAAAAAATAACGCCTTTCACGCTTCATATTCACTTTAAGGATTATTTCAGGTTTCAAAATAGATGAAAGGATTAAAACAGTGGTAGATTGTTAGCCTGTCGCCTAAACCACCCTTAGTCGTCCCTAGCAATTTCCACGGAAGAAATGGAGAGGTTTTATTCCAAACCCACGCACACACATCGCAGATTCAGGTCACGTATCCTATGTATTGGTTGTATTATGTATGCATTATTCAAGAAGAGTACGAAACAGGTTTCAGTTCGGAAGGTGTGAAAATACCAGCGAAAATCTTCACAGAATAATGTAAGTAGTTTGAAAAACTACAGACTTTTGACCGTGACACAAATATCATATTAAAATCCTGTGTGGGGTCGGGATAGAATAACACCTCTCCATTTCTTGCGTGGATGTCGTAAGAGGCGAGTAAGGAAATAGGTTGGGTATATTTTAAGCGACGGGCTAGCAACCTATCACTATTATACCTGCCAACTCGAACCCTAAATAAATATGCTAGAAGTGGCCACGAAACGTGAAATATTCATGGTTTTGTCTATGGAGCGTTTCGTGTGCTCAGCCTACCCCATTTGGAAATACAGGCGTGATTATGTATGTATGTATCATAGTAAAATATAACGGATACATTCGCGTCAAGCTTTGAATAACTCCTCTCTATTTCTTCCGTGGATGTCGTAAGAGGCGACTAAGGAAATGGGTTCAGAGCCTCTAGTGTGTTCAATTCGATGATGCAGTCGTTAACGAATTCTTTTGCGAGTCATCGCGGAATTGTATGGAGACGTGTCGACCGTGGCAGTTGTGCAAACGTTCCGCTGGCGGCGCTGTCTCAGTTTCCATACAATTTTGCGATAACTCGCAAAAGAATTCGTTAACGACAGCGTGATCGATTTGAACACACTAGAGGTACAGGTATTCTTTAGGCGACAGCGTAGTAACTTGTCACTATTAAAATACCACTACCATCAGTTTTCAAAGAGGCATGAAGTGGTCATGGTTTTACCAGGTACACGTTTCGTGTGCTCTGCCTGCTTCATTTGGAAACACAGGCTTGGTTATATCGTCGCCCCCATGCTAAACTAACATAAGTGTAAAAAACACATTTTTCAGGGGAGCGATTTGAAGTTTCTAGAATTCGTTTTTATTTTTTATTTATTTTTTAGTTGCAGTTGTAGTAAAATAGTGTACACAAGGTATTTTCAAAATGGATGTACTACATGATCTATTTGTCAGATATGTATTATTTTATTGGAATTAGAAGTTATAGCACATTCGCAATTTTGCATCTCCATAGATAGAGAAAAAAAGATAAGGTTTCTCACCATAGTAAACTCACAAAAGTACCACTTTCGCAACATTTAAACTTTTTTTATGTATTCAAACCAAGGCAAAGTTACGAAAATGACAGTTTCGTGGGTTTACCGTGGTGCAAGTGAAAATCTATCTTTCATTTATACTCAGAAATTGAATTGCGAATCTGCATTTTATTTTGATTACAACAACAATATTATATCAATTGATACAAAACCATAGCAAAATCATTTATGTAGACTTATGTATGGGTCAAGCCGTTATTTTTTTGGTTTGGTGAAGCAGTTTAGGTCATCTATACATATTTTAATCACTTAAAACTATGAAAATCAGTTAATAAATGGACTTTTAAAAGTGTTAACAGTGACAAAATGCTTAAATAACATCTAAACTGTTTAAGTAGGTAGATACTATGCATTTTTTTATATTATTATTAACTTAAAATTGTAATTTTATGCTTTTTTGTAATTTTACTCAGCCATAGGTTTATGTTTAGAGCTGAAAAAAATGTATTCTGTGGTCACGTTTGCCTTTTGTTTCATACCAAGTCTATTAATCTACATCTTGGTTACCAAATTCATAAAAAGTCATGTTAACTTTCGAAAATAAAAAAGGCCTTAGCTTGTCATTTAAGTGTAATGAGAACAACTTCCAAGTCTAAGTTAATTAGCAAAGCTGTCACAGTATTTGCAGCTTTCTTATTGGCGTCTCGATACAGGATAAGATTCATCTTGTCGTTTCAGGTGCTTGCTGCTTGGAATGACCGTTAGAAATAGTTGTGTTATTTTCTAATACTGTGCATTTTGCGCATAAATCTTTTTCGGTGTATGAAATTTTCATTTATATCATCTGAAAAAAAAAATCTGTCTGGTTTAAAACACGCTGGAACAGCGTCTTTCGTTACATTGATAATTGTAAAGTGTACATTATTTTGAAAACATCTTTTGATTAAATTTTATTAAGTTTTATTCAGTTATGATGCAAAAATAAATACAAAAACCATCTACATACTCGAACATGGTTATTTCCATCTACTGTGAATGAATATAGAAATGATCGTTGATTATGTTTTAAAATGTATAGTATAGATTATGTATTAGAAATGTTTTCCGAGACCTAAAATATTCATAAATTAATCATCTTTCATATTCCGAAATTCAACTATTAATTACTTGAAAATAGTAACTACATTACTGATTTTTTATAGCTATAAAAATAATTAATTTTAATCATTTAATCCCACAAGGTAGTTAAATCTTCTTTGAAAAAAAAAAATACGTGTCTATTGAAAGAAAGTACATTTTTCGTGAAGTGAAACATATCGCGTATAAACAGATACATTATTATGTCGTTGCAACTGTCAGCTTCTTTATAATATGGTTTTTTATTAGGATTTCAATTAATAATTAATTAAATATTAATTTTATAAGTTAATGATTGGTTGGTGGTTGGACTGACAAGTTTGTCTGAAATACTTCCTCTTTGAATAATCATCAGAACGTTTTTCATCTTCTAAAACTTTAAAAAAAAAAATCTTTCTTCCTTTTCATAGAAATGAAAGTTCAAGTTTTAGAAATAACAAACCCGTTTTCACCAAATGTGATTTTTTTAAACAAGAAGCTAACATTTTAATGCTAGACCACTTTTTATTATCTGTCAAAATTAAAGTTTAAAAGGGCCATTAGTAAAAGAATTTAACTTTTAAGCCAAAAATTGAAACGCACACCTTTCCATTGTTAATTATCAACCGTAGTAAAAATAAAATTCAGGTAATTAAGCAACAAATGTTAATATAATTCTATTATGAAGTTGTGAAAATACCTGATTCGCATATTTAGTACAAGTTATTCTAAAAGTGCAAACCAGTTTTAACTGTAACAAAGTCTCAGAAATGAAATATTCGCAAAGTTTGATATGCTAATAATATATCTATCGAAAATAGCCACCATTATAAAGTAACGAATAGGCACTTTCGAATTATGTTAAGGGTTTGAATGTAGATAAGTACTAATCACCACTATAGTAAACTAACGTATGTACCAGATTCGCAAATTTGTTTTAGTCTACATACGCGGATGGGTAATAGTTGCTACTACAGTAAATTAACGAATTTTGCAGATTCGCTGATTTGCTACAGTCTACTAATGTAGTTGAGTAAATAGTTGAACCACAGTAAAGTAACGAAAATGGCAGATTCGTCAATTACCAACAACCGTTATAACTCTATCGCTAAATCAAAAATGCCTTATCTGCAATTCGCGAGTTTACTGTGGGATAAAAAAATATGAATTCAGATTCGGAAAAATGTAACTTTGTCAGTTTAAAAGCTAGAAGGCTAGAAATTGGAGACGTGAAAATTGCCGTTATTTGAAATATATTTGCATCAAAAACTCAATTTTGACAAAAATACACTTTCGCAACTTTAGCATGGAAGCGACGATATAGTTATATATATAGATAACCGTTAAACATAACCACACACACAAACTTTCCCCTTTATAACATTAATGTGACAATCGCGACAGTCAAGATTGACAATACAGAGAAATCGGCTCGTATACGATTGACACATTCGATCGAAAGTTATATTCATCTCATCACTAACACTGAGAGGCGTGAATTCATTAATTATTCAACATTATTAGAAGTCGGTTAATGAATATCGATCGTATAGATAACAATTGACAGTCTACTTGTTTTAGCACTATCTCTATGATAAGATGAGTAGCGTTTCTCATTTACCGGGTCGACCCTGTACCAGGCTTTAAAGTAAAATACCGGGTCCCAACATACCCGTTTTTACATACATACACACGCCTGTGTTTCCGAATGGGGTATGCAGAGCACACGAAACGTGACATAGACAAAACCATGGCTATTATAATTTTTTTTTAAATAAAATACTGAAAATTTCTTTCTTACTGTTAATAAATGTGTATTTCATCACACTTGCTCATCAATGGTGGTACAGACAAAGGCCTAAATTGCATTTATTAAAATTTAGTTATATAATTTGCAAACAAAGTTAAACGGTTACTTCAGACTAAGGAGGTTACATGTGAAAAAAAGCTTCAAAATTAGATTTCATTAAATAACACCTCTCTATTTCTTCTGTGGATGTCGTAAAAGGCGACTAAGGACATATGTTAGGCATGCTTTAGGCGACAGGCTAGCAACCTGTCACTATTATACCTCTTCAATATGTTTTCAAAATGCTAAAAACGCTAGAACATACATACATACCTAACCGTCACGCCTTATTCCCTGCGGGGTTGGCAGAGACAACAGAGCGCCACTCGCTTATATTCTGACACACTTCTCTCGCTTCACTCACATTCATAACTCTCGTCATACACGCTCGATGGTTTCGGGCACTCCTAATTTGGCATCCCTTTAGTACATCGCCGATCTGGTCGATATACGTTTTTCGGGGGCGCCCTCGACCGTGGAGGAAGTGGCTGTGAAATAACTTGTCTGTCAGGTTTTGTGTGCTCTGCCTACCCCAATTGTATGTATGTATTCCTAGAGTCACCAGATTTGAGCTCCCCACGTATATCTTAATAAGAAACACAAAAACAGTAATGATTAGTTGCCGAGTAAAGAAGCCATATAATATTCATAGCACGGGCGGGTAGTCGGGCAAATTCGCCTGTTGACGTGACAGGCTATTTATCTTGGCAAACAAGTTCAAACATGTTCGGCTAGTTATCAAGACTATTGCTGTCATTGCTATCTCCCGTGGGATTTGAGAGCAACGTCAGTCTGTCAATGATAATTTTCACTTTAAATACTATCTTTTTTTTAACCGACTTCAAAAAAAGGAGGAGGTTCTAAATTCGACCTAATTTTTTTTTGTGTGTGTATGTTACCTACTCGATATCTCGGAGACCCGCGGACCGATTTTCAAAATATTTTTTTTATCGAAAGGGTATAACTCGAAATTGGTCCCATTGGCACGAAACCAGGATCTGATGATGGAATCTTGGAGAAATCGAGGGAACTCTTCAAATTTTATATTTAGATGTACGGCGTTTTCGGTAATTTGTTGATGAAGTCAAGATTTTACATTCAGTAAACAGAATACTTTCAAAATATTGCTAATTTGAAGTCGGTTTTTTTTTGTTTAAAATTATTACTGACTATATTTAATCTTACCGTGGTCTTACCCTTGGCCGTGTGGTGTCGGGTTTAGAATAACACCTCTCCATTTCTTCCGTGGATGTCGTAAGAGGCGACTAAGGATGTAAGGTTAAAGTAGATTTTAGGCGATAAGCTAGCAACCTGTCACTATTCTACCTCTTCCATCTTTGCAAACCTAAAACTGCGACGCGTGATATAGTCATAATCATAATAATGGTTTTGTATATATGACACATGTTTGGGAACACATGCGTGATTAAATAAATAAATAAAATAAATAAATCGATGGCCGCACCGAATAAACGTGTACGTGCTATTACACAAAAAAATTTTTTTTTCGTTATTTACGTTCCATGAGCCATAATACATCCCCCTGATTTTTTTTAAAGCTTTATTATTATTAATTCC
>BHDV01062339.1:77594-97293 GCA_005406045.1 Adoxophyes honmai | reverse complement strand
ATACATGACTTACAACACTGCGAAAAAAAAGTTCAAAGAGTGGTAGTCGCTTAATCGTTCAACTTTTGGTTCCACTACCCTAATTGTTTCTGTCTGTTATGATATGGAATTATTTACTTATTTAAAACGTAAACGGGAGGAATGGAGGACATCGAGGGGAAGCCTTTGCCCACCAGCGGGATACTGACCCAGGCTAGATATTATATTAATAATATAGTAAAACGTAAATAAAAATGACGTCTGTATTCCTAACCAGGATAGACAGAGCACACAAAACTCTACATAGAATAATTAAAAATTAAAAACACCCCCGACGAGCCCCAACCCAATGGGCTGACTGAACGTGTAACATTCTTATCGCACCAAACAAATGACCTGATGACCTTGAAGACCTGAACCAATTTACACCAAACATAGCTAAGGATACTCTCGACTGATATAACTTTCAAACATAAAAAACCGCATTAAAATAGGAATACAGGGAGCTACGATGCCACAGACAGACACATACACATTTACACACACACACACACACACACACACACTCACACACACACTCACAGACACGTCAAACTTATAACACCCCATCGTTTTTGCGTCGTGTCGGGGGTTAAAAAACCATGAGTAATTTCACGTTTAGAAGCCTGTTTTTTTTTAGTTTTATCTTAGATATAATGAGGTACAATAGTGACAGCTTGCAAGATTAGCGTCCAAAACACACTTAACCTTTCCCCAGTCGCCTCTTACAACACGCTGGGAAGAAATGGAGAGGTGTAATTTTATTTATTTAATTTCCAGATCCCTACGTGAAAGTGTGGCTCCAATTCGGCGACAAACGCATAGAGAAGCGTAAGACGGCCATCTTTAAATGCACTCTAAACCCGGTGTTCAACGACGCGTTCTCTTTCAACGTGCCGTGGGAGAAGATTCGAGAATGTTCGCTGGACGTGCAGGTCATGGACTTCGACAACATCGGCAGGAACGAGCTGATTGGTCGGATACTGTTGGCCGGTAAGTCAAAGGCTTGTTAGTTCCGCTATTCGATAATAGATGGCGCTTTAAACAACATCGGAAGATTCTACTAAAGGAATGTAGTTTCACGCGGATTTGCTCATGCACTCATGATTGGCCCGCATTCGTCAACTTGTAGACTTGTTTTTTCTGACATTGATCATTTTGAACACGGCTAATTATGCCGTAAAATTGAGACTCAAACCTGCGTATGATCCGCAGCGTGACAGTTTCCCGCGTGCGTAAGCAAATCCGAGTGAGACTAAAAATGCTCTTAGTTCCGCTACTTGACCATAGATGGTGCATTTTCCTATAACATCGGAAGATTCTGGAACAACCATGCCCCAGGGTTTTGTGTTAACCTTGGAGGGGTTCCGGAAGATATAAAACAAAACACCACTTGACGCAGCGTATTATGGGCAGACGGATAAAGAATACGCTTTTAAAACTTGTTGCTTTTTTGTAGAGTTCCGTCAAGTATTTCGCTTTCCAAAAGGGTTATGTCACCAAAAAAAGTTTGAGAAGTGCAGTTCTAGAATGTTCGCTAGACCAGCGTTTAGCAAACTGTGGATCGCTACTAGACTCTTGAAATAAAATACCGGGACGCAATGTGCCTGTTTTATGATACTTACAAAAGTGTATTTTTTATGTCATTAGAGAAAAGTGTGGACTAAAAGCGAATACTGTAATCCGCAGCGCTATCGTTTAACGCACCAAAAATCTAAATCGGTTTTTGACAGTTTCAGTGTCAGTTCGCTTTGAAATGTTTCAATTGCAAAGTGATTTTTGGTTTCAACTGTCATATTAAAAACGATGTAGGTTTTTGGTGTGTTAGACAATAGCGCTGCAGGATAGAGAAAGGAACGTTGCTTTGGTTTGGGCTCGTGGAGCGAATGGATGTTTCGAATCGAAATTCCACGGAATTCCGAGTGTATGTGGCAGCACTTAAACGCACCTCTACTCTTATTTCAGGTAAAAATGGCTCCGGCGCAACAGAAACCAAACATTGGCAAGACATGATCACCAAACCGCGGCAGACCATCGTTCAATGGCACCGCCTCAAGCCCGAATAAATTAAAAAAGAAACTGCTGACAGACTGCCGAAGACTCCCGAAGATTAACGAGTGCTCCCGAGCCCCGAAGTGGGCAAGTTTTGGTTTCTAACTTAGCGAATGTTGCGAAAACGGTAATAGGGTTTACCGGTATCGAAATTTACATTGAATTATTTTATTTTATAAAATATTGGTGAAGCTGAAGTATATGAAATGAAAGTTTATGAAATTATGGGATCGATCTACGTGTTCAATTTGAAAAATATAGTAGCAGTGGTAGACAGAAAAAAAGTCGTAACTCACACATTTTTTTTACTACTGTTTGACAGACATAACTTTCAAATTAATATTCACAAGGTTTTTTAGGTCTCAAAAATGTGTAGGTACTGATTTTGGATCTTCTAACTGTCGTAATTTCCAGGAAAATATAACAGTCAGAAGATTTTCGAAATTGCACCTAAAATAAACCTACCCTAATTTTCAGAATGTATACCGGTATTACGAGTAACACCTAATACGCGTAGTGGGAGGGTTCTGTAGAGAGAAAACTTTGCCAGAAATGCCTTTACGTTCGATAATGCAATAAAAAGTTGGGAACTTACTTTAAGATATTACCGGTCTCATTTCAACAATAATTCTAGAGTTACAAAAACTTCAGTATCTGTATTTTTGTAAACTACTAAGAATCTCAATTGATTTTGTTATGTTTAATGATAATACAGCAAAGATGTGATCAGAACTTCAAATACCGGTAACTCGGAACTTGGTGTGAAACTAAGCATGATAGTAAGCTTCGCTTTAAGGGGTTTATTCGGTAAAACATTATACTCTGACTTAACACTGTGAAAAAGATTTCCCCTTAATTTCCGAAAATATTACCGGTAAAAATAACCAGAACTTAAAATACCGGTAAACCCACTCTCATGAAACGAAATGAGATTCTTGGTAGTGAGAAAAAAAATTGTTCAAGTAAATACCAAAAAAATTACTTAAAACACAATAAAATAAGGTTTACTTTTACTTCTGTCAATAGGAATAGGCTTTTCTGTCATTAGTTACTATTGCTAGAGTTAACTTATTGACAAAAGTTAGCCATTTATCTAATCTCATCATTATCAAACAAAATTGTGTATTTTTTTACTGCTATTCCAAAATTCTTTGAATTGTTCATACTGGTCTATACTATGCAGATATAGTAAGAAATATTTAAAAACTGTATTTATTTAGGGTCTTTTTATTTCGATCTAGAGTCTTGTCAGCAGTTAAATACAAAACGTCATAAGACTGAGGAGTTAAAAATAACGGAACAAAATCCGTTCTGAAATCTATATTGACGCTATGCACCATTCCCTTTACCTTTTGCGTGTCCGAACAAAATGGAACGCCTTCTCAACTTTCTCGGTTTTAAGTCAAAGGCAAGGATACCATGCAACTAAATACGCGAACTGTAAAAAATGTGTAAAAAGATTACTAGTAAAATAAAGTTGGGGCTAGGTTTTAAAACATGGAGTTTGTCCAGCCAGTTTTTCGGAAATTGTGTACTGGATTTGTTTATGTAATTTATTTAATGTTTACAAACTAATCGACGTGATTCGGTAACCAGTCAGGATCACAGATCGGTATTGTTTTTTTTTTGTTGAAATAGGTGGCAGAGTATGTTGACCTAATTACCTAAACAAATTCAGTAGTAGCCAAACTTAGAATCAGCTATAATTTTACTGTTTATTTTATATTAACAATAAACAAAACAATGACTAATGCCAGAATGAACGAAAAACTATGCCTTAAAAAATTTGCATTTGACTAAACATGTATATTTCCCGCTTATTTTTCTGTCTTCGAATTCGGTCGTATTATCGACTTTTCTTCTCATACAAGCTGTATGACGTTTCACAAAACTTCAAAGTTGATCGATCAATGTTAAGAATTGGATAAAATTGTTAGAATTATAAAATTATTGTTAAAATGTAGTAATTATTACGAAGATTGTCGAGTTTTCGCACAAATGGAAGTAGATTTCATTTTACAATTTACGCGTACTTTTTTTTAATAACGATATAACGAATATTTAAAAGTTTTACGAGAGCACAAAATGTCAGGACAAGTTTACAACGCTAATGCTCAAAGTGTTAAAGTTTTAAAATAATTCCAGAAAATTCATTCCTTCACTGTCATTATTTTCTGCTAATGGTTTTACCGAAAACACCACAGATACTAAAAATAATATGACGTATTTTACTCGTTATAAACGACAAAATGGCGACCAGTTTTCCATTCCATGGCAGAGGGTAATGATAATATCGCATTTTAATCTTGCAATAATAAATTTTAAATCTAAATTTTATCCGTATACCTTTTTAAATTGACTGCCAAATAATTGTCACAGAACAATAAAGTTTGCGAAACCGCAATTTTAATGTGTGTTAGAATGTTTGCTTGGTATTATTTGTAAGTATGCTTTTGTGACAGAAATTCTAAATTAATTAGTAATATAAAACATAGGACGAACGAGTAACGGTTGGTCAATTTTAGGTCAGATAGAACGAATAATGTTATGGATTGACAGTTTTCTACCCGACTACAGTTTTGAACAGTGCCACTTTGTCATTTGAAATTCGCAACTTTTTGCCGCTAATAAAGCATGGGGTTATTAAATAAAAACGCACTGACGTAGAGCAAAAACTAAAGTGGCCTTTAATGTGAAAGGAACACGGTGCAATTGTTACGTTACTAACCATTAAAATAATTATGAGTAGTATTCTTTTTAATGCCTAGTTGACGAATGGACTCGATTTAACTATCGAAATCGATATGCATCTTTTGTTTTAAAGTTGACATTATGTGACAAATAAAGATTATGTAGTCGGGTTTATGATTTCATTTAAATGTGTGGGTGTGTGAGAGTTTTTTTTTAACAAAGTACTTGTATTTAATGGAGTAAATAGTATTAAATGCTTGTTGTTACATGTTAATGCATCAGTAGGGCATCGGTGTTGAAATAAAGGATCATAAGTAAAGTGTCATCAGAATTCGAAATATTGTATACATTTATAAAGGGTTTTATAGAAAACGTAGCATATTATAGTTGTACCCAAATACCGTGGAGTGGCGACCAGCCTTGTGGCTTTACGTAGCAAATTTACCGCCAAAGAATTTGGTTATAAAATTCTAGTAGGCACTCCTACGAAACATTTTCTTCTTACTCAGATAAATTGTAAATAATAAAGAAGTTTCCAGTGTTAACTTGTTAATTATTTATAGTAAACATTTATTTGATAATTTTATTCGATTACGTGAATAGGTTCACTCGCTTTTGTAATTTCGTGTCAATGCGTAATTGAATTATGTATGCATTATGCATTGCTATCGATTTTCCGTTCTAAATATTTGTGTAGGCGAGGTAATAAATCTTCATTGTATCATAATTTAATTAAGTATAGCAATGAATGTGTTTGTATTTACGATTATATCTTGTTAAATGCAATAATTATTTACCTACCATTCCACTAAGGTCTATTTTTTAAACATAGATATTAAATTGACAAGTGGAAATGTCAAAACGAATAATGATACTCCATTTTATTGATTATTGGTGCTCTCCAAACCGTTGACAATGTTTGCATCCTGAATACAAGTGGTTTTCCCGTGATTATTGTAAGAAAAATATGATTATCGTGATCAATCTAACTCCAACGTTTATTAGATTATTTTGCGGGACAACTTACCTACAAAAATCGATATTAAATTTGATTCAACGTAAAATTCGATGTGGAAGGACATCACTATTTTAGAATTGCAAAAAACAGGCAACACCACTTATGTCATTTTAGTATCTGTTATTAAAAAATAGACCATACTCAAAGCTAAAAAAAGTGCACTTTTTTGCTAAGAGAATGACCGGTATAAAAACACAAGGCTGTTCGTCACTGCAGTAGTTTGTTGTAATAGATATAGGCAGTTTGATGTTTTTACATTAGTTGCAAGATCTGTTAACAAATTACAAAATACATTCAGTAATGTTAGGTACATATTTTTTTATATTTGAACCTTAACTGAGCTTCGAAATCCGATTTTAGAACAACAATGCCAAGAAATTTCTGGTTAGAGTAATTCAGTAGAACGTCTCTTAAGATAATCTAGGATTAAGTAAAGTCATCGACTCATCGTGGCACACAAAATCATCGCTAATGTCATTATTGAATTTGAAATCGATAATGACACAATCGAAGTAATAGAAACGCGTGGAAACCAAACGAAGTAATTTTAAAGGTTAATTTTATGCAATGTCACACAGATAATTAATCGTAGCTAATAAAAGTCGCTAAACGAGGAAGTGAGAATTCTGTGCGTTTTTTATTAACTGTCTTGTCAGACGTAAGGCAAAAACTATAGCAACAAATCAAGTTGACATTCTAAAAGCGTAATTTTCCAACCATGATTGATATCCTTATTAATGTTGCCACCTTTTTAAAAACAATAAACTTCTATATTATATCTGGATCTGTGTCCGTCAGTCAATGCGTGACGCTTTCTTCAACTTCCATCTTTTATGACATTTAAAGCATTATACATAAATTTTATTTGTCATCGAGTTTGTAACATTGCATCAGTAGGACCCGTCTAAAACCCGTTTCAGACATAATTCCTACTTATTTGGTGTATACACGCAACCAGTTTCGCAAGGCATTAAGTATTTGTGCAACCAGCTCGCTACCTTATTAGGCGATGGACTTTTGGTGATAAAAACGACACAACCTTTGACTCATCGTTTGCGAATCTGTCAAATGCGATCTTGAACTAAAACGGCACATTAAAAGTTTTCTTCAAAAAACTACGAAATAAAACGGATAAATTCATGTCTCTGTATCTGATTAGTTCGATATGATTTCGACGAATTTGTGGTGAGGCGTTAGCCCGAAAATATGTCGAGATAATCTCGATACAAGGCTAATATATCTTTTAACATGAAACTAACGCAAAACTCACTTTTTGGGTTACTTACGTCTTAAATCGAATTTAGCTCAACATGTTTTAAACTCGATTTAACCCGTGAATTATTAGTTTTATTTTTAAAACGCGTACCCGTTTTATTTCTGTAAACGAACCCTGAATTAAATATCACCAAAAGTCAATAAATAAAACGTACCGTTTAAACTTGACATATTTAATTTCCTGTAATTTTAATGACAGAATCATATAAATACGTATCTAAATAAATATAGTTGCGCGATTTCTAGACGCATAAACCACATATTTATCAAAACGTTAGCTAAAACTATATATTTTTGACTATCGTGTTTATCGCTAGATGTACGAATCTGATACTTCTATAGCTTCTTAATTATTTTTGCTATGTACTTTATAGTATAATTTAGTATGACGCTACGCTTAACTTGTACTTTCAAAGTTATACTCAATATAAACAGCACCAAACGCACTGATAGCGGAAGCGGAAGCGGAAGCGGCGCGGTGGCGTAACGGAGACGACAGACTATCCACGACAGACTTTTTAGTCTCTGAAAATAGAACCTATGGAATTACATGCAGTTTGCATGCAATTCCATATATTTGCACATGACGAGCAAAAAGTACGGCACACATTGCATACAATCCACGCAGAATGCTCGTGCGCCGCAGACTCGATCGCTCAAAAAGTCTCTCGTCTACACTGCCACTAAAGGTGCTACCAGACCAATTGATAGATCGTCAATCGACAAATTGATCGATGGTAGAATGGAATATAGCCGAGGTTAATCGATCAGCGTCGACCGGTGCCATCGACTGGCAATCGCAAGATTGGTTAGTCGACCGGTGTCTGTCGATTAACAAAAGCTATCAGACCAGTCGATCAACTTTGATCGACGTTGACCGATGCCATCTATCGACGATCGATCGATTACTCTAGTAATAATAAGGGGGCGTCCATAAATTACGTGTGGTGTTTAAGGGGGGAGGGGGTTGAGTTAAATCTCATCTAATCTTACGTAGGAGGGAAGGGGGTCACGGCAAATATCACGCAATTTTTTTTCTTGATTGAAACAAAAAAAAACTACTATTTTGGTCCATTTAATAAGGTCTTAAAAACCGACATGTGCGTGGCGCTTTAGATATTTGACACTTCATGAGTGTATCCGAACGAAAAAAAATCTCAGAAAAATTAAAGATTTCTTTTTGTAGTTCGTGATTCACTTTTTTTCTTCTTTTTGCAGCAACAATCCAACGCGTTTACGTAAGAAACCCACATTTTGAAAAATCTCACGTGAGATTAGGGGTTGGGGGAGGGGGTCGAATAAAATAACACGACATCTCACCAAGGGTCAAAAAATTGAAAAAAACACCTCACGTAATTTATGGACCCTAATATATACTAATATTTGAAATCAAACAAAAGAGTGCGCACTTCGCAACGGCCAGGAAATAAGCGTTTTGTATCACGCCACCGCGCCGCGCCGCTTACGCTGTTAGTGCGTTCGGAGCTTTAGTTGGCGGTTGACTACAGTATAAATTGATTCTACTATATCAGAATTAACCGTAAAAATACTACCAAGTTTTTAGAGACTGAGATGAAAGAAAATGTCTATAATCGATGGGGATAGACGAAAATTTCGTAGTTTTAAAGAGGCATATATTGAGTCGTTCACCTAATGTGGTCGCTGTACGAATTCCTAACTTAATCAACTAACGTCTTGTTTACAGTATGTTGTTTTGTAATCTCAAATTCACAAACATACATACATATTCTCACGCCTGTAATCCCAAGAGGGGCAGGCAGAGCACATGAATTAAAAAATCCAGTGCCACGTTTAGCAGTTCAGGGTAACCAGATGGTTAAACGTGATATTGCAGTGACAGGTTGCTAGCCCATCGCCCACAGTACACTAACCCTTTCCCAGAGTCGACCCTGGATATAAATTACTGGATAACATTACAAGAAAAAATGTGATCGTAATCAACCAAATTTCTACGATTATCAGATTAATTTTCTGGGAAAACTTACCTTCAAAAATCGATAGTAAATTTGATTCGTGTTCTTCATTTGCATGCGGCGAACGACTCAATGTGTCGCTTTCATACCTATACAGGGTGGCTCAAACAATAGTGTCAAGCAAAAGCTCAGACCACCTTTCGAGGTATCCGAATCATTCCCATGATGTTAAGCGATTTTTTGTAGGTTAAGCTATTTTTTGTTGACACATTACAGTTTTTATTCGTATTTTTGTGATTGATTTGACTTAGATTTTGTGTCTGCAAGGCACACTATTCTCCAATTTGAAAAAAAAAGCGTATATCTCAATAATTCATGCCTCTGCGACCAATGATGTCTTCTAGGTCAAGGTGTCACAAAAAATACGAAAAAAATTCTAACTCGTACTAAAATAAAAACAATCGCAGAACATACAATGGTTGTGATCCGGAATAGCTTGATACTATTTTTGGGACACCCTTTACGTATTCCCTTCAAAAAACTTTGATTTCTCTAACTCAGCCACAAAAAGTCTGAAGTATAACTTTGACAGCGTATCGACTCATTTCAGCATATCCTGGTAAAATGGTAAAGATAGGGGCGTAAACGTTTTAAATATTGTAAGTATAAATGAAAGGTCAAAATGAGAGGAACTATTCTATAAATGTACATAAAAATAGATGAGTTTGTAGTTGTTCTATTTTGGATCACCCTGCACAGAAGTCATGAATAAAATTGTAATCGCGATGGAATCTTTCGACGATTCCGTTTCTGTGCGTATGATGGGATCTTCAAAATGTAACTACTGCACGTTGCTGTTGAGGTAGGCTCATCTGTAATTTTTTGCATAGTTAGGTAATAAAGTTAAAGAAATAGATATTTTTATCTTCCGATCGTACTACCTCCTTGTTTTTAACAGTTTTAAAAATCAGCGAATGCTTTTTTTGAAGTTCGACGTACAACATTTAGGACATATCAATACATTAATTTCTGGACAAATGGACGTATTTTCAGGGATGCTGTTTAAAAGAGTATATTTTTGCGCACTATATGTATAAGAAATAATTTGTTAAGTGTTTTTTTATAACCGTTCACAAATTAACTTGGAGTGATCGGATAGACTTGAGATTTGTAGACATGCACGTTGACTCACGCATGTTCAGTGAAAAGCTTATCAAAAGTGAAATCCAACAGTTTGTTTTCATCTTTGTTCAAATATCGGTGTTGCTATGTGTAAACGTTCACTAGAATTACTGAATTATAAACAGTATTTACGACCCGGATAACGCAACTATTGACCAATGTTTGGAACAGGTCACGCTTCTGCTGAATTTAAAAAAGGAACGTCAGCCATTTTGTTTTTGCAACGGCTTGAGCAACCGTTTTAAATAATTTTCAATCAAATGACTCGTTACCATCTTTTAAATAATGGAACATCTAACCTTTTTTATCTGTGAAAACGAATCATTATATCCCGATTAAAAAATAATCAAAATGTATGCATGTCCTTTCGAGTGGCATTCGACTGTTTTGCGGCATGCTCGTAATCGACAGCCCGCCGTTTCGCGATTATAAGTGTATTGTTTAAAATTCTTCATCTGATATATGATCAAGACTAGCAAATCCACATGAATGGAATAAATTCATTGACATAATAAAAGTACCTAGGTCGTTTTAGGCTGTAATTTTTTTTCACATGTGAAAAATTTGAAATGATTCCCCTCTGACGCCTGAAGGGACATAAAATGATGAAAAATACTGTCAGAACTTAAAGGATGGTAATGATTAATGATTTCGTATATCAAGGAAGGTAATGATTTGATTGAAAATCCCAAATCATCAAATTCGGCTCAAAGTGTAGCAAGCGGTCGATGTCTAATTTGTGCAATATTAATGATTATATTAAATGTTACGTAATTAGGACAATTGTGATTTTAACAATATAGTTGATTAATTGATCGTACCTATAGATAAAAAAATAATAACTTTTTAAAATATGTAATATCAATGTAATTAAGGCGTCGATGTTTAGACATAGTGGGTTTAAAAATGTATTTATAGATTGTTACGTTTAAAAAAAACTATGTATGTGTTTTTTATCTGTTGAAAGATGGTATTGTAATGTATTCGGTGGTACAAGTTATTTTTCAAAGTAATCAAGAATTTTATTAGTTACATTTAAATTAAAATGTATGTATGTACACCCATTGCGACGTGTTGACAATTATATTGTATTTATTGAGAATATTCCAATATAAAATATTGAGTTAGTCGGGTGTTTTTATTTTTATTACCGTTTTAGATATAAAATCCTAACCTAACCAGCTACACTTTCCCGTGTGGTGCTGGGTTAGAATAGCACCTCCCCCTTTCTTCCCGTGGGTGTCGTAAGAGTCGACTCTGGGAACGGGTTAGTGAATTATGGGCGATGGGCTAGCAACCTGTCACTACAATATCACGTTTGACCATCTGGTAACACTGAAATTGCTAAACGTGGCACTGGATTTTCGAATTCATGTGTTCTACCTACACCTCTTGGGAATACAGGCGTGAATATTTGTATGTAACCAACTACAAAACATAAAATTATCGTGACACTAGAGTTATATTGAGATTATCTTGACTGTTTCGTGCCAATTTGTGACCCAATATTAAGAGAAATGCGCCACGGCTCAGTGTCGTGCTACTCGACGTTTTAACAATCGTTTGTAAAAGTCAATATGATGACGAAAATGTGGGTAGTTGTGAGCCGCTAGCAGTTGCTTTATTTATCCGCAGCTACAGAGGCGCGTTGCTTCCGATGATGGCTCACGAGGTGACCCGAAACACGTCGACTTAACTACAAAATTTGGAAAGCCACTGAATTTACGGGAAATAATTTTAGGTCATAATTTTCTTCTGTGGATGTCGTAAGAGGCGACTAGAGGTCTTCGCTCATTACAACAACTCAATGCCGACTCGACTTTATGCCTAATATTGAAATTTAAGCCCTATGTCATAAAATATATTGTAGGTTGAATTTCAAAAAATGATACTTTGACAACTCGTCGTACACTACTTTAATATAATTTTTTTTAATTCAACCTACAACATATGACATAGGGCTTAAATTTCAATATTAGGCATAAAGTCGAGTCGGCGTTGGGTTGTTGTAATGAGCGAAGACCTTAAGGAAATAGGTTTAGGTATGCTTTAGGCGACAGGCTAGCAACCTGTCACTATTCTACTACCTCTTCCATCTGTTTCCAAACCTTAAATTAAGCTAGAAGTGGCTGCGAAGCGTGAAATAGTCATAATCATGGTTTTGTCTAAGTATGTCACGTTTTGTGTGCTCTGCCTACCCCTATTGGGAACATAGGGGTGAGTATAATATCGTCGTATCCTACGAATAGGGGCGTAATTACCATTAATGCCTTTTTCCTCTTCTTTGATAATCGAATTCTGTATTTTTTTCCACATCTACTAGTCTTAAAAATATAACAAAGTCATTTCATTTCGAAAAGTTATTCAAGTTTTTCAAATGAGCCACAATTGCAATAGCTCTATTTCTTCCATTGAATAACGCCTCTATAGCCGTTAGAGACCTTTTTCGCGGTGAAGTGAAGCGCGGGAAGTCTAAATCGCCGGTCGCGTTCGCCATTACGCCCTTTTGCACTCGGAGTGTTTGCACATATGCTGGCCTGGGACGGTGTCGTTATAACCTTTACGCCCCTTTTCCATGGAGATAACGTGTTTACGACACCGTTTTTTAAGGCATTAACTAGCTTACGCCTTTATTCCTCGTGAAAAAAAAAATGAAATTTATTTAACTATAGTGGTAAAAGGAATTAACTGACATATTTTACATAAATTAAATAAAAAATAAAACAAATATTTAACCATAACAATTGTACGGTGTCAAGTATTTTTACTTTTTAATTTAAGATTACTAGGTTTTACGCTGATTTTTTTAAACAGTTTAAAGCGTCTCCTGTAAAATCAACTTTTTGTAGTTACGCCCCTTTTCGTAGGATACGACGATATGTATGTATGTATGTGTATGTATGTGATTTAAAGTAAAATAAAACGTCATACTAAGACGTGGGTGTATTCGTTTTGTTACTAGAAGTGAGTCTCACGGTAGTTCTATGCGAGATTATTTCTTACGTAATTACAGTCAGGGATACATACATACGTACATACATACATACATATTCTCACGCCTGTACTCCCTAAGAGGGGTAGGCAGAGCACATGAATTCAAAAATCCAGAGCCACGTTTAGCAATTTCAGGGTAACCAGATGGTTAAACGTGATATCGCAGTGACAGGTTGCTAGCCCATCGCCCACAATACACTAAATACTAAACTAGTTTGAGATACTTCTAAAATTGGCCTGATTACTATTTCCAGCCAGTTGCATGACATAAATACTCAATATTGAACTTCATGGATGAAGCAAAAGAAGTATGCCAGGATCGTAGCAAGTGGAACAAAGTGGTCTCTGCCTACCCCTGTGGGAAAGAGGCGTGACTGTATGTATGTATGTCTTGTATGTATGTACGTATGGTGAAGTTTGTCCTATAATGCGAACATATTAAGAAGGCCGTCAACCTGCTAAACATACAATTTCCTCGGCTGTGCTTTCTGGGATACGAAGTAGTCTTATTTCCTTCCCCAGGTCTCTAACTACCGCCATATCAAGTTTAGTTAAAACTAGTTCAATGGTTGAATCATAAAAGGTAAACTGACAGAATTACTTTCACTGTTCACATAATACAGGTTGTTTGGGGTATCGGATTCTATACGCCAATTAATTACTTTAGCACTCATGATGCACCAAACATCCTCTATAATTATAGCAGGGAAGGAAAAGATTTTTTAGGTGTCCGAAATTGTAAAAAAAAAAAAAAACATTTTTACCTCGACATTTTAATCTTGACTTCCTACAAACCTTGGGATCAAAATAAAAGCCAACAATTAGAAATTTTGTATTTTTTATTGAATTACTTTTCACTTATGTTTAGTATCAATATCTCAAACACTGGCAGGTATTCAAGTAAAAAAAAAACTTCTAAAAAGATGATAAAAAAAAATTCTTTGTCAACGCCCACTGACGTTCCGCTTTTGAAATTGAATAAAGACCAGGAAATAGAAATCTGATTTCGAATTCGTCCATTGAGTGGACAGAATGTTTCATTCATCTATTATAGTGAAGAATGACTAATGGTATTATTACATTGAAATCACAGTAAAGGTAACACTACACCTTTTGACACCAAAAAGCATAACACATTCATTGTTTTTGTGTTCTCACCCATGCGTAAAGCATTTGTAAAATCATACAAAATACAAACAAAATACAATTTGGTATACAATTTTGAGACCAATCCTCCTCCACACTTAGGAAATAAATACACGTCAGAAATGAAAGTGGCGAGCTAAAAACCGCATTCGAAAAAAAAGAATCGTCAAAATCGATTCACTTAGAAAAAAGATCGGAGTAAAAAGAAATCTCCATTTTAAAGTCGATTAAAATAAGAACGATTTCACAATAGTCCAAAGGCAGCCATTAAATAGATCGCATGCCACCACGGTCTATAATTTCATATCAGTTTTTTTGACGCAATATGAGTCGTTTTCTCATAATTACTTTTACTTTTCCAACTAATTATTTGTGAAATCTCCTCTACCTCATTGTGTTTAAAAGTTTTAGCTGGCGGCCTTGTAGCCAATGCTTTAAATTAAAAAAAAAGAAATGACAGTTGAAAAAAAGGCGGGTAAACTTGACAGCTGTGAAAACGGCAGCCATTTTGTCACGTTCATTTCTAACGGGTGTTTGTATTTAGCTTATTTAAGCTTTAGGCTTCTCTTCTTCTTTCTTTTCCTCTTCAGGGGCTGGGGTGGGGAGTTCAGGGTACTCCAGTTTCGCTCCCTCTTCGCAGGTGAAGATTGGACAGCAGCCAGGGAAAGGCGCGGTCTTGTTGGTCTTGTCTGGAAAGAGATATTTGGTTTATTTTCGGTAGATCCACCAAACAGTACAGGAAAACTTCCGTGGGTGTTGTAAAAGGTGAGAAAGGAACATGTTTCGACTTGTTTTAAGCGAACAGTCATTCCAAGTTGTTGGTAGTCTACAACTACCTTCGTTCTTTTAATAAATTCCTTCATTATTCAATTAGCCATTCCACCAACATATATTTCAAGAACACAGACTTACATATACCGAAATAGATACCGCGAGTTCCTGCATTTGTATGAAAACCAAGCGGGCCACTTTTACTCTATCTACTGTAACGTCACATGAGCGCTTTAGTGATGGGAACAGACAGTCCAAGTGAAATGGATTCAAAAGTGACGCCGCCTTATTCAAGTTGTCCCGTCTCTAGAAAGTTGAACCTTTATGGATAAGTATCTAAGCAGTACAAGACTAAATAAAATCACGTCAAAGGCTCTCCCTTTTGGCACGCGAAGTTAAAGCCCTAACAGACGACCAAATTTGGTTTGGTCCGAACCACGAACTTGGTTGGCTCCAAACCAAATTGGAACGTGTGTTCAGCGGTTGGCCGAACATTTGTTCGGTTGTTTGGTTTAGAGCCAACCAAGTTCGTCGTTGGTCGTCTGTTAGGGCTTTTACATTTGAGCCACCTATTTCGATATAAGTCTGTGGTCGAGAACGTTTCTGTCCCTCTTTTAAAGCTTACCAGTATCCAGTTTGCACTTGGGATTGGCCAGAGGCAGGGGGCCACAGTCTTCCACCAGCTCCAGCAGACGAGGAGGGGTGTCCTCGCTGACGACGCAGGTGCTGCGTCCGCAGAAGGGAGCCAGGTCCCAGGTGTTACCAGGCTCGACGGTGGCGCAGCGGGTTGACGCAAAGCACATTCCGGGGAAGTCTGTGGATGGAATTTGGGGGTTAAATGCTGGTCCATTCAAATCATTGGTGTTGGGTTCAGAGTAACACCTCTTTATTTGTTGTTGTCGTAAGAGGCGACTAAGGAAATAGGTTAAGGTATATTTTAGGCGACAGGCTAGCAACCTGTCACTATTATAATCACTTCCATCTGTTCTTCAAACCTGAAAGTATGTTAGAAGTGATTGCGTAGCGGGAAATAGTCATAATCATGGTTTTGTCTAAGTACATCTATGTTTGAGCAGACGAGTCGCTACATAGACAAAACTAGACAAATCCACGCTTCGTAGCTACTTCTAGAATTTTTTTTAGGACAGGTTGCTAGCCTGTCACCTAAAGCATACCTAAATCTATTTCCTTAGTCGCTTCTTACGATGACTATGTGTTACTTTTTAATCGTTTTTAGTAATAAACTGATAATAAAACAGAACAAAATCATCCAAACTAGCATTAGAAAGTAACTGCGAATCGCACAATCTATTTTGAACTCATCAAATTCAGTCATGAAATCAATTGACTGTTTCCGAACGATAACTGCGTTCGCTTTCACAAATATTTAGTTGCAGGAAATAGATTTTCTCTTCGACCGTGTTCCGACCATGTTTACAACTTTCACACTTTCATGAATATGTCGACAGTCTTGTGTTTCCGATTGTCAAACACAAATACATTGCTCTCAGCTGCGTTTTAACATTTCAATACTAACTTTTGCCAGTGATTTCGTCCGCCTTTAAAAAATTAATCACAGGTGATTTAGGAATACCTATTTTATTTAACTTTGTGGCCCGTTTTACGCTCTTAAAGAACAGTTTTATTTTATGATTAATTATGACCAAAAATTTGTTAGACAAAATGTTACTTTTAATAATAAGTACTTAATCCTATTTTTTCGTTAAAATAAGTACTAGTAGGCAGTGTCGTAACCAGGGCGGTGCCAGCGGTGCCCGGGCACAGGGCGCAGACCCTGGAGGGGCGCGGAAATGACCAGGTCAATATCTTCAAGGGCGCAGTTTTGAAAGCTCGCACCGGGCGCATAAAAGGCTAGTTACGGCACTGCTAGTAGGTAGGTAAACTTAAAAGTAAATAAAAAAATACATGATTTTATAGACTACTTAAATAGTTTAAATTGACTAAGGTATTTTTAAGCAAAAGGCTATTTCACATTGCGGAACCATTTTCAGCAGAAATTTTAGGTTTAACATGCATACATCACGCCTGTATTCCCAAATGAGGTAGGCAGAGCACACGAAACGCTCCATAGACAAACTAACCTGAAATTTCAGCTGAAAATGGTTCCGCAACGTGAAATACGAAAAAGTCATGATTTTACCCTTCTAATACGTACAACAATAGTTGAGTCAGTCAGTTCACTCGTTAGACAAAACCTAATAGGTATTTAGTACAAACCTAGAAACCCTGCTGTTGAGCAACTCTTTAGAGTCTAGGCACGCGTGGCCCTGGGCCATAAATCATTGTACTGTATAGTGTACATTGCACTGTACAGTGTACTGTACATTATGTAGTGCTAAAGCAATTTAGGTATGCTTTAGGCGACCTATCACTATTCTACCTCTTCCATCTTTGCAAACCTAAAACTAGAAGTGGCTGCAAAGCGTGATATTGTCATGATCATGGTTTTGTCCACGTCACGTTTCGTGTGCTCTGCCTACCCCAGTTGGAAACACAGGCGTGATTGTATGTATGTACTTATGTAAAAGTAGTTAATTTGAGTGCATAAAACGCAGTATTTTTCGCAAGATGTCAAGTGAGACGTTCAGTGTAATTTCGATTTCGAGACGGTGAAAAAGCGAAATGAAAATATACGAAATATTACAAATAAAGAAATTAGCCTATAATTATGGTGTCGAGATAGAATAACATCTCTCCATTTCTTCCACGATGTCAGATTTCTTCCAGGATGTTATGGTACTAACAGTAAAAATGTAACTTAACCATGACATTAATTTCATTAAATAACTAAATCTCAGACTTCGTTAAGTTTCTAACAAAATTTTAATTGCCAGCAATGTAAAACATATAATAATCAATGTCGACTGTCATTTACACGTGCTTGTCAAATCACTTTGCTTTACATAGCTGACAATTAAAATTTTGTTAGTAAGTAACTTAAGAACTCAACGAAATCTCAGTTCGTTAATTACTTAATGAAATTAATGTCAAGTTATTAAGTTACATTTCTATCTTACTATACCTAACATCCTTAAAAAACCCTGGATGATGGTAACACAGGTTCCCTTCTTCCCATTTGTCTACGGAATCCTAAAACGACCTCAATCTACTTTAGCTAATGGCAGGACTAGTCTTGTGAAATGGCAATTTAGATGAGGCGATAACCTTTTCAGGGGTAACGCAACATGTTACAACACGTCTGATTATCGAACTGCCCCAGATTCGAGCTCCTAGTGTGCCTGGCATTATAATGTATAGCACGGCATGGCGCGTGAGATTATCTACTAGTCACTAGGAAGTCTAGGAATATCATAAAAAATCATTCTCTTAGAAATTACATACGTTCTCTTTTTTGCAGTGTGGTGTCGGGATAGAATAACACTTGTACATTTCTTTCGTGGATGTCGTTTGCTTTAGGCGACAGGCTAGTAACCTGTCATTGTTATACTTCCTCTGCTATCGCTTTTCGAACCTTAAAACTACTTTTGTTTTTAGGGTTCCGTACCTCAAAAGGAAAAAACGGAACCCTTATAGGATCACTTTGTTGTCCGTCTGTCCGTCCGTCCGTCCGTCTGTCAAGACCCTTTTTCTCAGGAACGCGTGGAGCTATCTATAATAAAAATACCATAGTTATGACTCGATTGTCGTAATGAACGAACTTTGTAAACCTTGCAGGTTTGTACGGAACCCTCGGTGCGCGAGTCCGACTCGCACTTGGCCGGTTTTTTTTATTAAAGCTCTTAACTATGTTACATTTTTTTTGTAAACGACTGAGCATTTTTTTTAGATTTCGGGTTGGCAGGAACAATAGAGACCTGTTGCTAGCATGTTGCCTAAAGTCCACCTTAACCTATTTCCTAACTAAGGGTTCCTTAGTCACCACTTACGACATCCACGGAAGAAATGGAGAGGTGTTATTCTCAAACCGATACCACACGGTATAAACGTACAGGTATATTTAAAAATGCATGAGGATTTGACAGTTAAGTCTGATGTTAAACAGAATGGGGTACATACATACATAGTCTCACACCTGTATTCCCAAGAGGGGTGGGCAGAGCACATGAATTCAAAAATCCAGTGCCACTTTCAGCAGTTGTAAGGTAAACAGATGGGTAATGTTAATAGGGTAAGTACCTATAGCTAATTTAAAGATTACTTGAAGTAATCTAAACCCGACATCCGAATTGTTATTTTATTTATTATCATTTTCATTTTATTATTATTTACATTTTGACGATCTTTTTGTGAATTTTTTTTTTTTTTTTTTTACTGATTGTACAATGGGTTTTTATTTACAATGGGTTTTTATTTTAATTTTGTGAATTGATTTTGTATGACTTAAATTTTTATTTTTACTGTTTCATTATTATTATCATTACTTTTTTATAGGTACCTTTTGTATGACTTGGACATGTTTCACATTTAGTGATCTGATTTTAAGTTTATATTTTTGACATTGTATTTAAAACGACATTTTTAATTTAATTTTTTATTTTATTGAATTCCTGACATATCGTCACCTGTAATATGAATTAATGTAACCGCCAAAATGACGAAAATGAGTTAAGTATGCAGTTCGACTGCAAATTTTCTG
>BHDV01062339.1:58202-74925 GCA_005406045.1 Adoxophyes honmai | reverse complement strand
GTGAGTATGTGGATGGCGCTTACATTTGACACTTCATGCATGAGTGTATCCGAACGAAGAAAAATTTAAGTTACGTCTTCATTTTGTTTTTTCTTTTTACAATAACATTTTGAAAAATCTCACGTGAGATTTGGGGGGTGGGGGAGGGGGTTGAATAAAATCTCACGAAATCTCACCAAGGGGGGTGGGAGGGTCAGAAAATGGAAAAAAACACCTCACGTAATTTATGGACGCACCCCAAAGTTATAGGTAGAATGCTTGAACAAGCTACAAACAATCTATTAATGTAAGCCTGATTATCTGACGCCTTTACAAGTATGAATTAATGTGGACCGTTCTAGATTCTACCAAGGTCCCATTCACTTCAACCTATATGCTTAGTATACGTTAAATGGGAAGTTGTGATACTAATAGTTATACTTTGTTGAATGCTTGTATTGATAAGTAAGGTAAACGTCCCTGTGCTCGACACTGACCCAATACTTGGCACTTGCAACCTAATGTCATAGTAAGACAGGTGAAAAATGGGTGTCATCGACTGGGTGTTGAGGCGTCGAGCATTGGTAGTCGACATCGCAGACATCGTATATCGTAGATCGATGACATCAGAGAGCAGTTACAAACAATGTATTTCTATTGCCGCTATAACAATAAATACCAAAAATAAAGTAAAATTGTTATTTATAGAGGGAACTTCCAAGTCTCCCATACAACAATCCTGATATTTTTGGTGTATTTGGGTTGATATAAATATACCTTTACCGCCTTAGTCGCCATCGGCATCCACGAAAGAAATGAAGATGTGTCAAAACTAACACAATTTGAGTAAGTTCTAGTACAGTAAATGTCAAGTTGGACGAATTTTTTTAGTGGTGGTAAGTTCGATTGCAAAAAAATCTTGCCGACTAACTTTCCGGGGTCTGTACTGACAGTAGTGTCCGACCGAAGCTTCGGCTTCGGCTTCGGCTTCGGCCACCTTCGGCCAAAAAAACCACCTTCGGCCAAACCTTCGTCTTCGGCCAAAATTTGGCCGAAGCTTTGGCCGAAGCCGAAGGTTTGCAAGTTGTGATTTGAAATTGAACAAACGATGCCAGAGCGAGACAGATAGTGCAGCAGCGCTTAGCAGGACAGCGTTTCGCCGTCCCGATCGCATAACTTGCAGTTAATTATATAAATTACTGACAACACAATACATAACGTAACAACATAGTCACACTTGATTTAGAAGCGAAAACTGCACATAATTTACAGCCGTTTTTTTTTTCTATTAGTAAATTCTCGTATTTCTTAGGGTCTCATGGGGTCAACACACCTTCGGCTTCGGCTTCGGCTTCGGCCGAAGGTTTTGATGAAAGCCGATTAATCGGCTTCGGTCAAAATCGTACCTTCGGTCGGACACTTACTGACAGCAATGACAGTGACTCACGCTCATTATTTACTTGTGACCGCATAATAAAAATGTTTTGTTATTCTTAAGGACACCAGGAAGTGTTTTTGCCATTACAGAGATTGGCTTCGGTCTAGAAAATGTCATTTGAAATGTTAATCGGAATAAGTGACATGAATAACTATTTACTCTGTCGGTTTGATTATAAAAAAATATCGTACGCGTATTTTTTATTTTGTTTGACAAACGAAAAATGAGGACAGCGCTTAGAAGTTTCAAGTGACGTCACTCGAGGTACAAATTATCAAAATGTGACGTCACACCCACTCCGGCAGTTTAAAGCTATCTCTGAGAATATTTAATTATTTGATAAACAAAAAAACAAGTGTCCTATATTTTTCCATAATTTACCAGACGCACTAATTAGATTTTTTTTACTACAATTTAAGAAGAAGCCATACCTACAGTAATCAAAAAATATATCGACACTATCAAATGTAAGAAATGTACACACGCAATTAACGTTGTGATAATAAGTGCGTGAATATTCTTAGTACTTTGACCGTGTCAATATTTGTGTTGCTAACTGTACGTAATATTGACACGGTAATCAAATTAACGGGTGGTCAAGATTGGCGAATGCAACCATTTTTGGAAGTCACGGAACTGGTTAAGGAATCAATGACCTCGCTGACGATGACGCATTTATATCATAAAAGCAAAAGTAAGAACTTTTATCTGCTATAATTTTCTCTACTATACTTAATTTAAAAGTGGCATTAAAGTAGTCAATACTCTCATAGGCATAATGATCAAACATCTCAAAACAAATAATAATTGGAAAAAGAAAACAAATTCTTTCAAATTTGGAAAACGCGATCTGCTGGCTGTGACGCCGATGTGCAATTGTTTTTGGAATTCGAGCTTGCCGCCGTTTCAGCAATTCCTTGTGAATTTTGATGTTTATTTTAATTAGGTATTACATGATGTAGATAAGTGTTGTACTTGTCTTTTATAATGTAGCAATCACATAAATAACTAATACAAAACTGGCCTCTACACGTATCTCCGTCTACCCTATACTTTCTTTCATTTAAGATTAAAAACGAAAGAACAAGGTTTTAATTTTTCTCGGAAATCCAAAAGTAAAACTGGAAATCATTACAGCAATAACTTTTCACTGTTTGTTTTAATGTTCTCAATGAAAACGGTATCATTTGCTTGCCTTGGATTTACTAAAAATATGTGAATTTGACCGTTACAAATCTAATGTATGAAACGGAGTATGAATTGGCATATAACTCTCACTCTATTAAGGTCAATGCACCCATAATAAGTTCAACATAGTATATTTTGAAGAGCTAATCTTCTCGAATCCTATCGTATTTTATTATCTTAAACATACGGTAGTTTTTATGAACCGATTTTTTGCTACAGCTTACAACCGTTATTTCTAGACTTGTTTTATTCAACTAATTATAAAAACACTAGCTTTTGCCCGCGGCTTCGCTCGCGTTATATTCGAGATGATTTTTTTACACCCTTGGTTACATTATTGACGAATACCAAGGATCTCAATTTTTTTTTAAATGAAACGTCGTAGCCTATGACAATTCGGAAGAATGTAGTATTCTAATAGTGTTTTTTTTTTAATCGGCCCGACGGACATGACGAGGAAACAGCGCTCTGAAGTTTCGAGTGACGTCACGTTTGAGTACAATTTTTACTCAAACGTGACGTCACGAGCCCCCACTCAGGAAGTTTGATGATCTGTACCTTTGTCGATATTTAATTATTTGACAAACCAAAAAATATGTGTCTTATTTTTTTCCATAATCTAACTTACGGACTAATTAGAATGATATATTTTTAACCCTGTCATCTTCCGTATTTATAATAGTCGATTTTAATATTATATTTTATTCACTCAACCTCAAAACCCCTAGCAACCCCAGGGGTTTTGCAACCCCCAGTTAACGCACAGCACGTTAAAATTAACCCAGTATCTTTGCATTACTAATTATGAAACCGGTTATTCTAATTAGTGGTATTACCACAACTTTAATTACTGGAGCTAGTTTACCAAGTCTATTTGATTGTAATCAAATGTAACATTAACATTGTTTACATACATACAATACGCTTGGTATACCTTAATCGGGTACCTACCGAGAGCGCACGAAATCTTGTACGGGATGTTCCAAAAAATAGTGTCAATCGAAAGTCTAGAGATAGACCACACCATGTAGTTACGCGATTTTAGGGGGCGTCCATAAATTACGTGAGGTGTTTTAGGGGGGGAGGGGGTCGAGTCAAATCTCACCTAATCTCACGTTGGGGGGAGGGGGGGTCACGGCAAATATCGCGCAATTTTTTTTTTGTTTGAAACAAACAAAAAACCGACTATTTTGGTCCATTTAATCCAGATGCCTAAGGTCTTAAAAACCGAAGTGGGGATGTGGATGGCGCTTTACGTTTGACACTTCATGAGTGTATCGGAACGAAGAACAATTAAAGGTTTTTTTTTTAAGTTACGTCATTCACTTTATTTTTCGTTTTCAAATAAATATGTTTTTCTTTTTACAGTAACAATCCAACGCGTTTACGTAACAAAACCACATTTTGAAAAATCTTACGTGAGATTTGGGGGGTGAGGGAGAGGGTTGAATAAAATCTCACGACTTCTCACCAAGGGGGGAGGGAGGGTCAGAAAATTGAAAAAAGCACCTCACGTAATTTATGGACGCCCCCTAATGTAATTTCAAAAATGAAATAAAGACATAAAGTCATAGTTTGACGGCCGGATAGCCCAGCGGTTAGAGAACCTGACTGTAAAGCTTAAGGTCCCGGGTTCGATCTTAGGGCAGAGGTTTGTATGATGAATACGAATGTTTGCTTTCGAGTCTTAGATGTTTATCTATATATAAGTAAGTTTATCCGTTGTCTAGTACCCATAACACAGGCATTAAATTGCCTACTTTGGGACTAGGTGATTGGTGTAAATATTGTCCAGTGATATTTATTTATTTTTTATATTAAGTACTATATCTATCTATCTATCATGCGTCAGTGGCAGAGAATGCGTCCTATTTTCCCCAGTCCTTTTGCGGCATCCAAGGAAGAAATGGAGAGCTATTAAAATTAAACCCGAAACCTCGGATTATGATGACTTGTACCCAATTGGGTCGTATTTGGAACCGTGTCCGATTCGCAATCAGTTCCTTTATTACGGAACATTGTTGCCAACGTCCGTTGTTGCGACATGGTTCCATAATGGCGGCAGTTGCACGTCCGCTTGTAATAAGTAACGGTAGAGTAAGCAAGAGATAAAAAGTGATGTTTAAAATATACAATCGCGTCTTTGTATTGAGATTAGGTTGACATGTTTTGGGGTTTGGACTCATCGTCAGGAGCAACGTGCCGTGGCGGCCGCGGTTAGACGCGCACATGTCACCATGCAAACGTATCGAGCTAATCTGGATATAAAGACGTGAGTTTAGCAGTTTTATTTTGCTACGAGTGAGTTTAAAACTAACAACTGTCAATTTTTTATCATCGTTTGTACCTATTCGACGATTTTTCGTTTGGTGCTCGCATTAGTTATAACAAATATGTATATCATTTGAACAGGTTCCGACGCCTGTATTCCCAAATGGGGTAGGCAGAGCACACGAGACGCTACATAGACAAAACCATGACTGTTTCACGTTTCGCAGCCTGTCAATTATTTTAGGTTTTAAGTTAAGGGGTAAAATAGTGACAGATTAACAGCCTGTCACCAAATTATACCTTAACCTTTCCTAAATGGTTTTCCGGCATCCACGGAAGAAATGGAGAAGTTAACTCGACACAGCAAACTGTTGTAAATAGTATAACTTTAGCAATCATTTAAAACTACGATAGTAACTCAATAGTTAATGTTTTATCTTCATTTCGTATAATTTTCGGGACACTACTTCCTTTGATAGCAGAATCCAATAAATCATGAGTAATATAAATATGTTCCGTGTGGTGTCGAGTTTAGAATAACACCTCTCCATTTCTTCCGTGGATGTCGTAAGAAGCCACTAAGGAAAAAGGTCAAAGTATACTTATTTTAGGCGACCAGTCGTTTATAACTGCCAACATATAACCTACAAAAAACATGTTACAAGTGACTATGAAACGTGAAATAGTAATGGTTGTGTCTATGAAGCGTTTTGTGTGCTCTGCCTACTCTATTTGGGAATACAAGCTTGTTGTATGTATGGTTGATTTCAACCATGTATTTAACGTAATGTCCAAAAAAGTGGCTTATCTTATTTCACCTTTCAAGCGTTGATAATGTATGTAGGTATGTATGCTTCGTGGTTAAACACCTAAACACTAAAAACACACTTCAATTTTTTCTTTGTTTCCGAGTATAATTAACTCACTGGTTTCATAACAATTCGTTTGTTTTGCATATTTATTTGTAATTCGGATGGGATGCACATTTCCGTCTGTCAGTATTGTTTACATTAGCTAGCAAAACATCCATCCGCCGGACAAATGTTAATATGATGTAAAATAACTGTATTACTAAATCCATTGTTAGTTAAAAATTCTAAGGAACTGTTGAGATTTATTATTATACTAGCTGTGCCAGCGACTCCGTCCGCGTGGAATAGTGACTAATTTCTCCCGTTTATTTTCAAAACTTTTCAATGTTTCTTCGGTCCTATTAGTCGCAGCGTGATGTTATATAGCCTAAAGCCTTCCTCGATAAACGGTCTATCCAACGCAAAAAGATTTTTTCAATTCGAACCAGTAGTTCCTGAGATTAGCGCGTTCAAACAAACAAACAAACTGACAAACAAACAAACTTTCAGCTTTATAATATTAGTATATAATATAGATATATACTTGTCTTATAAACTATCTATCTTTCCTATGAGTCGGGTTAGAATAAAGCCCTGCGCAGACAACAGACTATCCGCGACGGACTTTTTAGTCTGTGAAAATAAAACCTATGAAATTATATGCAGTAACGCACACGACGCGCAAAAAGTCCGGCGCACAATGCATACAATCCTAGCAGACTTTTTGTGCGCCGCAGACTCGATCGCACAAAAAGACTTGTCTGCGCTACCCCTTACACTTCTCTATTTCTTCTGCGGATATCGTAAGAGGTGACTAAGGAAAGGTGTGCTTTAGGCGACAGGCTAGCAACCTGTCACTAAATACCTCTTATCTGTTTTCAAACCTAAAATTATGCCAGAACGGGCTGTAAAACGTAAAAACATCATCATGGTTTTGTCTGTGATGTTTCATGTGCTCTGCCTACCCCATTTGGGAACATAGGCGTGATTGTATGTATGTATGTATCCTAAAAAAGTTTGGAATAGTCGCTCTAATGTACAGTCACGAACCGTGATTGTTGAGCCACTTGCCACTGTTCACAATTTAGACGTAATCAATGACCGATGTGACGGACTAGATGTCAGCTATTGGATTAGTATTACACAACCAAGTTACAAACATAGGCAAGTGGCTCAACAATCCCTGTTCGCGATGGTACCTGGTATTGTTAACGAGAACTGCTAAACGTACATACAAGTATTATAGGGGAATTCCTTGCAGGTAAAACCAGATAAGTGCCAATATGGGGTCTTTCCGCTGCTTACCGGTTAGACTGTTAAACAGTGATTATCTCAATTAGATGTGTCATAGGTTTAGTGGTAATTTAACTGTCTATCAATCTCAGACAAGTTGATGGCTACTTTTTTCCGAGATATGGTAGAACTTAAGCATGCAAGCAAACAGCCACAGAGTTTACTAAATTTAATAGAGGAGTGTGCTAAAGTTAGGGTGCATAATGAAACGAGTCTAACATTTTGAGTAGGAATAAATGTTTTTGTCATAAAAAAGCGGGTAATACGACTTATAACAAAATTAAATTTTAGTCACGAATCACCTAAAACAGAGTTTGTATTTTTAGAGTAATGAATTGGGATGAAGCGAAAAAAGTCAAATGTGTTTTACGGTACATTTTTCTGCAGTAAATGTGAACCATTGTTTATAAATCTTTGTGAAATTAAGAAAGTTTGAAAAGTTCGCCTCTTACGAGTTCTACGGAAGTGGTGAAAGGGTGAAATTTCAAACCTGACCACACGGAGTATAAGAGGGGAAGGCGATATCGGTTCGCTTTTGCTATGAAACATTTCCAGTGCTCTGCCTACTCCATTTGGAAAGACAGGTGTAATATTTATGTGTAATATTAACAGTGCTTATCGTCATTAAATCAGAAGTAGCTTTAAGTCAATAAATAACTCAAACCAGACTCTAAATCCACCAGATTAGCATTATATTAGTCCAAACGGGTAGTAATTCATGTATCGGGGACGACAAAACTGTAACGCGACCTCGTCGATATAACTACGTCGATAAAATCTACGTCAGTTCTTGCAAAGCCAAATTGGCTTTTGGCTCCTTACCTAAGATGTTGATATTTTTCTTTCGTGCTTCTAAAGTATTGTATCTTTCTTAAAATAATAGACAATGAAGATGTTCAGCAATATAGTATCGGCATATAATTTGGCAAGATTTTTGTAGTGGAAGTAAGTTCGCATCTCGCTTTTTTTCAGCTAAAAGCAATGCACGATTTAACTGTGACATTTGACAATTATAAGTCAGGAGCATTCATTTATTTAATTTAAAAAAAAATACGCGTATCTTATATTTCAGTTTTTTTTTTATTTAGAAGTTTTAAAGTGGCCAAGAAAATGAAAGCCTAATTAAATTGGTTCCACGATATAAAAGGGTGTCCATTTTGGCCTTTTTGAGTGGAAAGACGCGGTACAGAACAAAAAGTTTTGCCGCGTAGAAAATATACAAATTCTCACTTACTTTAACATAACAAAAACTAAAGAAAATTACTATCTGATTTTACAGCACGTTTTTTAATACATCCTAATTAAATTCCTAACGAATAATTGAAGCTAAACGTTGAATTCAACAAACTGTAAAACCAGTTAAGTGAAACTGATTCCTGCATTGAGAGCATTTGTGCACGCGAGCGTTAGGTGACTGCTCGCATAATTTAATGACATAAGACGCAGTAATAGTGCTTTCTTTAGTTCATGAATAAACAAACAAAGCTGTTTGAACGTAATCCACTTCCTTAGAGCTAAATGTTACAAAACGTAACGTGGGATTTTACGAAACTAGTCTAAACTCGCAGCGTAGAATCACGAGACGCCATTCGAAATTTGAACTTAGATTTTATTTCGTCTAAATTGTTAGATTTTTAAGCGTTGGAATTACAGACGGACAGTGTTATTTTGATAATTATAATAATTATAAACCTCTCGTATGCTTAGACACGGACCCGTGCTCTTTTGATGGATATATTTTTTTTTTTAATTCTAATCAGCAAAAATTGTAGATATCGAAACAAAAGAGACTGGAATGCACTATATTTTTCGCTTCTCGCATACAAGGGTTAAAATAAAACGAAATATTGGCAATCTTGTTACTTCTACTGTATTTTTTAGATTAAGTTAAGAAGTATAATAGTGACAGGTTGCTAGCCTTTCGCCTAAAAAAATAACCTATTTGCTTAGTCGCTTCTTACGTCTTCCACGGAAGAAATGGGGAGGCGTTTTCTAATTATTATTTTTTAATGGATTTTGTTTAATTGTGTTTTTGTTTCACTTGTAATTATTTATCAATTTTCTTTTTGTTAGTAAATATTCCTCATAATATTCCAATATATTTACAATTAATATCACATTCAAATATAATTATCAAATCCGAGTATTTCTGCAAAATTATACGAAGTATATTTATGATTAATTAAGCATGAAAGCGTGGGTATTTAGGCATTTTAAATTCATCACAATTTCAATTAATTTGTGAGCAGTGTTCTCTACTACTTAACTGTTTTTAACACAAATAGGTTCTAAAATAACATTGTAGGTATGTACTGCCGGTTTTTTGCAGTTCAAAAATAGTGATGGACTTCAACTATAAAAAGTTAACAGTATTAAATTCAATAAAAAAAATTGTGGGTAATCCTATAAAATAATCCATGATGCATTTAGATTTGCATTTGTGTCGGTGCAAACATTGTCAATTCGGGCACCGCTAAACATAAAAATGTGGTACTTATTCGACAATTTGACATTGTATATTTAAGTGATAAAAAATTGACTTTGGACATTGATGATAGTTATCAAACAATAAGTTGCTACTGCTGTGACAAGCTAGCAAACAGTTTGTAATCTAACTTCAAACAAAAAACTACCAAAAATATGCTCGAATTGGGAAATAGTTGTTTTGTATGCTTTGACTTTGTTGATTTCGTTTTATTTTATTGATACATTGTCACTCAATAGATATTTGACTTTTACTAATTTAAAAAAAGTTTTTTTTTAATTGCACAGATAAATACAAATCAAAGTATTATTAGCGTCTTTGCAAATCGTGTTATTTTTGTAATACAGCTATTAATTTCTACTTAAACAACATACAGATATATTATTGATTATACATACTTTTGACAAGTATGTAACCGTTATTTTCAAGAATGAGCTTTTCAGTGTGCGGATTCACAAGCAAAAGTTGTATTAAACTTCGTGCCAAATACCTAGGATAGAAGCGTGGCTTTTACTTCGTTTTGAAACTAACGTTTCATTTCGAAACATAAAGGACGTTGCACAGTTGCAACTTCTCTATCTATAATCTAGTTGCACTAATCCTTTCTCCTTGAATCGGCACAATCACTTTTCTAGAACAATCGAGTCAAACGCGAGCCACTGCAACATTCCATTGCAATTTCTCCCACAACTTTTTTGCAAATCCAAGTAAAATCCACACTTCGCGACATTTCCCATTCACTCATTCATTCAAACCGACTGACCTCTTAAAACGTCAGCAGGAATAAGCCGCCTGAAGGTTGTCGGTCTCTCTTCCTCCTTTTCTTCAGCGGCATACGCGAGAGCGAGAACGGCGAACACGAATAAAACCTTCATCGTTTAACACCTTACGAGTGCCCGTTTAAAAAAATAAAAGCGCGCGCTTTTGACCTGTCCGCGTACGATGCGTCAGCCGACTGAGTTCGGAATTCAATTTACGCGCGTTTTTAAGCGCTCGCCAATGGCGGGAGTGAACGGCTAGCGTCAGGGTTGACGTGTCGAAATGTAGTTATTGTTGTGGATCGCCGATTTGTGTGGATATGGATGTGTGAGTTATTGTGTCGTGAGATCTTTCTTTACGTGCTCCCAAATGGGGTAGGCAGAGCACACGAAACGAGCCAACCAAAACACGACTTTTTCACGTTTCGAAGCCATTTGTAGCATAATTTTAGATTGAAAAACAGGACGGGTAAACCTGTGTCCTTAGTGGCCTCTTACGACATCCACGGAAGATATGGAAAGATGTTCTTCTAATCCGACAGCACACAGGAAATCTTTTTCTTTGTGGAGCTGATATTAAGTACTGGTTTTGAGTGTTGATTGAACCCGGGTTGTTTCGAGCTTAGAGTAACAACCTCTCCGTTTCCTCCGTGGATGTCGTAAGTGGCGAATAGGGAAAATAGGTGAAGAAATATTTTTATACTTGTTTCATCTTGAAATCTTACAAAAATACGCTAAAAGTGGCTACGAATCGTAAAATAGGCAAGATTTTGTGTCTGTTTTCTAAACAATTTTAACACAGTTGTCTCCTGGCAAGGGACAGAATAAAAACACAAAAAGTCCATTGTTCCAGGTGGGTTAAAAATACATACATACATACATACATACATCACGCCTGTATTCCCCAATGGGGTAGGCAGAGCACATGAAACACCATATAGGCAAAACCACGGCCATTTCACGCCTCCATGCCACTTCTGGCAATTTTTTTTTGTTTTTAACCGATTTCAAAAAAGGAGGAGGTTCTCAATTCGTCAGGATTTTTTTTATAAGTTGACAGGTATACCTAATAGTGACAGGTTGCTAGCATAAATGTTAAAAATACATTGCAATATTGTTCTACGCGTTTCATTCAGAAGATATCATTCAGAGACAGACGCCCACACAGCCTTGCTTATCAGATCTGTTGGTGACGGGCAATTTTTCAAAATACGTCGCGCCTGTATTCCCAAGTGGCCACGAAACGTGAAATAGTCGTGGTTTCGTCTATGTAGCGTTTCGTGTGCTCTGCCTACCCCATTTGGGAATCCAGGCGTGATGTATGTATGTGATGCTTTAGACCCCAGTGATGTCAAAAACTTATAACACATCTTTTGGTTATTTTTTAACCGACTTTAAAAAAGGAGGAGACGGGTAGAACGCACTGGTTAAAGACTTTAGTCTTCATTGTCATCCGCCCTAAATTATGTGCACCAGATTTCAAGTCAGTCAGTCCAACCGTTGAAGAGTTCCCTCCATCGGAGACAGGTCCGGCTGGGCCACCAGAAGTCCCCTACATTATACCAAGTTTCAGCTCAATCGGTCTATTGGAAGTGGTTCAAATCTTCCTTGCAAGACTGGTAAACATACAAAAACATACAGACACGAACCGGGATTGTTCGCAATTTAGACGTGTAATCAATGACCGATGTGACCGACTAGGTGTCAGCTATTGGATTAGTATTACACGACCAAGTTACAAACATAGGTAAGTAGCTCAACAATCCCTGTTCGCGATGGTAGGTACATAGGTACATACAAAAGTGAAGTTAAATAAAAGCTTGTGAAAACTGTAGATTTCGAGCGATATTTCTAACGCGTGACACTGTAAGGCCCTGCGCAGACGACAGACTATCCGCGACGGACTTTTTAGTCTATGAAAATAGAACATGGAATTATATGCAGTAACGCACACGACGCGCAAAAAGTCCGGGGCACAATGCATACAATCCACGCAGACTTTTTGTGCGCCGCTGACTCGATCGCACAAAAAGTCTGTCGTCTGCGCAGGGCCTTAGTTAGATGCCGCGTTTAGCAATGCAAGTGGTGACTAACGAATTCTATGTCCAATTTCCTTGTGAACCAAATTTCGCAGAAGCGACAAAACCAGATGTCCTTGCTTACTTTTCTGCACAATAAACAACATGTCATGCAATCGCAAGACGTTAACTGATGTCGACTTGGTTGAAATATGTTGATACTAGCTTTTGCCTGCTATTTCGTCTCAATTTTGAATTACAGACAATTTTAGAAATATTTCATACTAATTTTGCATCATCCTTTAACCCACTTAAAGAATGATTTTCGAAAATATTTTACACGTTTTTCAAGACTTTCAATGAAGATCCTTCACACTGAATTTCATTCGAATAGTTTTATAAACGGCAAAGTTTCATAATACACCTTCGATTTAAACCCTTAGGGAGTGAATTTTAAAAAATCCCTGTCTTTATGCTCCCGGGTAAATATTCGGGCGTTTGAACCGCTGTCATTATTCTCAACACTTTTTTTATCAGATCTTGTTGGAAATGTGTATATAATAGTCTAGTGTGTACCTATTTGCAAGACATAGACACTATGACACACTTATTGTACCAATTTCTAAATAAATCTAATAAAAAAAGTGTTGAGAATAATGACAGCGGTTCAAACGCCTATATATTTACCCTCCCCTACTTTATAATCAGAGATCGGAAAAATTTGCGACATTGTTTGCAATTATGTGGACATGACTCCAAAATTAATCAAACTGTCAATTAATTATTCATTGAAATATAATTTGAATTTTTGGAGATAATAATTTATTTATAAAGTGCCTATAAGCACGTATATACAATAATAACTTAAAAAAAAAGAAGGTACGACGACAATGAATTACATAAATAATTATTAACAAAACGTTCGTATTTTAAATGGGTATCGTTTCCGCAAATGTTTATATACTTATAATAAATAAATAACGATTTGGAAAAAAATACTGTATTTTTTTTTAATAAACCAATACTTTAACAAACTTTTGTATGTATTGACTAGGAATCAAATTATATGTCAATTACAAAATTGAAATAATGATGCTAGAAGTGGCTGCGAAGCGTGAAATAGTTATAATCATGGTTATGTCTATTTCACGTTTCGTGTGCTCTGCCTACGCTATTTGGGAACGTAGACGTGATTATATGTGTGTATGTACGGACAGCTGCAGAGAAGAGTAACCCCCTAGTAATGAAACATTGTATGGGCGGGGGGTTACCTTTCTCTGCAGCTGACTGTACGTATGTAGAAAATTAATTAACTGAATAACATTTTGATTAATTTTGGAGTCATGTCCACAAAATTGCAAACAATGTCGCAAAATTATCCGATCTCTGTTTATAATAGACACTGTTGAAATTTTTTCGGAAAACTCACGTTTATTAAATCGAGTTTAGCTCGACATGTTTCGGGCTAATTCGTAACCCTTCATCTAGGAGCCGCGGTCAGTCGCGAGAAGAGAGCGGAGGCGCGCAGTGAGCGTTTGGCAGCAGCAGCCGCCGCGGCTCCTAAATGAAGGGCTACGAATTAGCCCGAAACATGTCGAGCTAAAATTTTTCAACATGAGTGAGTCTCACGGTAGTTTAATGTTTAATAGAAACTGGTGGGAAATTTTTAAGTTTCTAATTAAACTATTAAGTTTAAGCTTTACGTTGATTATCAGTCAGTCAGTCAGTTTTCTACGTGACTAGAGGTGTTCAGGCGCTTCTTAATTTTATTCATAATTTCATAATAAAATATATGTTGCGCTGGGACTCCACGGACCTAAATCTCCGGTCAGGACCGGTCTCGCTTCCTATAACAACAAAGTTATAGCCAGAACCGAGACCCAGACTTTTTTTAATTAGTTCAATAGTTAAAATTAGCCTGGCAAATTTTAGTATCTTCATTCATACTAAAGTGGAAAGAAATCGCGACCTCCACACTGTATACAAAAAACAAACAAATTCATTGTATACCTAATTATCGCGAAAACATCAGAACGGATTACATTATAAATTACATCAAAAACACCGATTTAAGTAACTTACATAACCCAAGGTCATCAGAAACCCAAGAGAAATACTTTTCTTAATCTCAAAGGCGTTACAACATTATGAAAATACGATGTATGCTCACAAACCGTACGAAATGCATTACATAATAATTATAAATTTAAACGTGTGCAGTCAGAACTACATAATTTATTTTATGTTGCTGTTGAATAAAACGCAAAAATTATCTGAAGCTTTCTGTTCTTTATAATAATGAATTATGAATGAACAGATGCATCTACGATTTTAGGGTTCCATACCCAAAGGGTGAAAATGGGACCCTATTACTGAGACTTCACTGTCCGTCTGTTTGTCTGTCCGTCTGTCACCAGACTATACGTATCTCAAGAACCGTAAGAGCTAGGCAATTGAAATTTTCAGAGTTGATGTATTTCTGTTGCTGCTATAACAACAAGTACTAAAATCAAAATTATAATAATAATAATTAAGGAGGGATCCCATAGAAAAAACGTGTTTTTTTTGCTGTCTTTGGTACGGAACCCTTCGTGCGCGAGTCCAACTCGCACCCCTGGCCGGTTTTTTTGAGTAGTTCAGTAGCTTTTGAGTGTCTTTCAAGATGATACGCGTCTAACGCGTCCAAATATACGTCGAATTAGAAGTACTGTGCAAGTAAATCAGTAAGTTTAAAATCATCTTACGTCAAACTCCAAATTACGATGGAATCATCAAAAAAGTGTCACTTTTTGTCGCAAACGGCAAAGAACAAAGGCCTTGCGGCCCGCATGTGAACGGAGCGTGACGTCCATTCATCCATTCACTCAATCGGTCAATTGGACCCATTGTGTCCGGGCCTTTATAATGTCAACATTGCCCAGTGTGTTGAGGGCTTTATTGTAGTGACAGCTCTGTTGTTTACGATATTATGGACGAGAAAGTCACTTTATAGGTACAATCACGAACAGGGATTTTTGAGCCCTTGGCACTGTTCGCAATTTAAACGTGTAATCAATGACCGATGTGACCGACTAGATGTCAGCTATTGAATTAGTATTACACGACCAAGTTACAAACATAGGTAAGTGGCTCAACAATCCCTGTTCGCGATGGTACGTTTTTTTCATCGTCATCATTATTTCAGCCATAAGACATCCTCTGTTGAACATAGGCCCTTTAGACTACCGTAAGTGCCTGTTGGAAGCGACCTCTATTAGGTCGTCTGTCCATCTTGTAAGTGGACGTCTTACGCAGCGCTTGCGGAGCGTCTAGTGTGTTCAAATCGATCATGGAGTCGTTAACAAATTCATTTGCGAGTTGTCGCAGAACAGTACGTCTAGTGTGTTCATTTCGATGGTGCAGTCGTTAACGAATTCGTTTGCGAGTTATCGCAGAACTGTATGGAGACGTGTCGACGGTGGCAGTTGTGCAAACGTTCCGCTGGCGGCGCTGTCTCAGTTTCCATACAATTTTGCGATGACTCGCAAACGAATTCCTTAACGACTGCATGATCGATTTGAACGCAATAGATGTACTGGTCCGTGGTCTCCACTCGAGCACTTTTCGACCCCATCTCCAGCTCTTCGTGCAATGTGGCCTGCCTGTACATTTTTTTACATACAATCACGCCTGTGTTCCCAAATGGGGTAGGCAGAGCACACGAAACGTGGCAGAAAAAACCTGTCTACTACACCGGAGCCACTTCTAGCATAATTTTCGGTTTAAAAAAAGATCGAAGAGGTATAAAGGTGACAGGTTGCGAGCCCGTCGCATAAAGTATACTTAAACATAGATATGCTTTAGTCGACAGGCTAGCAACCCATCACTATTAAATATACTACCCCTTTATCAGTTTTCACACCTGAAATTATGCTAAAAAGTGCCTGTGAGGCTTGAAATAGTCATAATCATGGTTTGGTGTGCTCTGACTACCTGAGAACATAGACATGATTGTATGTATACATATATGTATGTAAAATTATGCTAAACTTAACCTGTAAAACAGAATGTCAGATTTTTATTTCCTTCTCAGTCTATAAATCTTTTGGGATCGAACGGGTTAACCCAACGAAAGAGAAGGGTCTATGTCGCCGTATCTTTCGTCTCGCTCTGTCAGTTAGACCTCCCATTATAACATTAGAACCACGAAGCGTGCAAGGCCTCTTGTTGCCAAAAAAGCGCTATATGTTTCAGGGACTGAGTGAGCAACGTGTATGCGGAGGTCGAGATGGGTGAAGATTGATCGAATGAAGATGGGTTCTGTACACTCAGTTTTGGCAACTTAGTAATTAAATCGGTAAATATTTATCGCTTACTGGGATTTCATTTAGCTCCTTTTTAACCGACTTCAAAAAAGGAGGTATTCAATTCGCCTGTATTTTTTTTTTTTTATTTTTTTTTTT
>BHDV01062339.1:23573-38079 GCA_005406045.1 Adoxophyes honmai | reverse complement strand
TTGTTGTAAAATTGTCGGTAAGCTTACGTCTACTGTTTTTAAAGAAAAAACCAAGTAAGAACACCGTATTCGACGTTTTTACGGCTTTTTTGCTAAAATGACATTAATATTTATGTTCTGATTACAAAGCTAAAAGTTTTTTTTCGCATTAAAAAAAAAGTACTAGAGTTAAAATTACACAAAAAATGTTTTAACAATGTGAACACTTATAATTATCACATACAAAAATTAAGTGAAAAAATGCATCCGTTCAAAAGCTATAGCAAAAAGTTAGTTTTTTGCGATTTTCTCGAAACTTGCTTTTGTCGAAAAGTCGCTTTTTACACTATGACGGCAGAGTTGTGCATACGTTCCGCTGGCGGCGCTGTCTCAGTTGCGATACAATTTTGCGATAACTCGCAAACGAAATCGTTATCGACTGCATGATCATTTGAACACACTAGACGTACTGTAGTCTGTAGGTTTAGCAGAGCAACACGCGCAAGTCTATAAGCGTAAGTATAGACTAGCTGTCATTTTCTGACATCTCTTTTTAGACTGGACTGGACTATTGCCTTTGGAATCTTTCCCACACTGTCATATTATATACAGGGTAGCCGGAAATTGTCATAAAATATTTTAACGGGTACCTAGTCGTGTATACGCGTCTGAAATTCCCAGTTTTTCCGGAATTCTCACGTTAAAAATAAATTTGGAAAATCTGAAAATATTACCCAGTCTTTTGCTCCTAGCCAACCGCGATGCAGGTTCGTACACGCCGACTAACGGGACTTGCGCATGGGACGTAAGGCAGGTAAAACACAGTTCACAATAACCTGAAAAGCGATGAAGCATTTGCCTCCCGCAAGGTCAATAATGAAAATTTTCAGGAAATGTTTAACAGGGTTTTTCCAGTCGCGTATACCACTGGTTAAAATATTTACAGTCAAATTCTGGGCACCCTGTAGGTACCTAATACTGTAACAACTGGACGAAAACGAGTTTTTGTTAGTTAAATTATACTAACGAAATAACAGTACGGTTCTCTCCAGCGGTTTCTCTGGCCACAACGTTGGCTGCAGACGATTGGTCTCATTCTCTCCAACATAATAAACTGTTTACCGGCCCGCCTACGCCGTGCGGGTTTGTGAACATCAGGGTTGGATTACGAAGTATAATTATAATACCCTACCAACAGATAAAAGGGGTATAATAGTCACACATAACATATCATAACATGTTTTCCTAGTCGCTTCTTACGAAATTCGCAGAAGTTAAGTAAGTTACTTTAAACCCGAGACTTTAATAATTTTGTACGATTACATTGAAACTTATTATGATACACTATGCCAAAGGGATGAAAATATCTAAGAATTGTAACTAACATACATATTGTGGGAGATCTCTCTCCAGGCAGATGTTATGCCTGGGGACAGAAGGCCACAGAGAGGAAGTTGGAAGTTGTATTTATACAACCGTTCGTCGAAACTTCGTTAGCGCGTTATAGGGGTTTAATTCGGCTATTCGACGAATGTGGCGCTGGGGCGCTACAATACCTACCGACAGTACCGACATGCCTCTTTCCCACAGGGGTAGGCAGAGACCACTTTGTCCGCGTCCAGTACAACAACGCCTTTAGGAGATTGTTGGGGCTGCCTTGGCGCTGCAGCGCGTCGGGGATGTTCGCAGAGCGAAGAACTGACGGGTTTCAAGCTGTGTTGCGTAAACGGGTGGCGTCCCTGAGCGAGCGCGTTCGGGGCAGCACCAACTCACTCCTGAAGGGTATAGCGGGGAGGACGGACAGCGCCATTGTAGCGCACTGGACGTCTGTACATGTCGCTTCCAATTTTAATTATACTTTTTACTAACAATAGTTGTTTCAAATTAGATTAAGTTTTACTAACATCATAATATATGGATCAATTTCCGAATCTACATCTACATTTATCAATCTCTTCATACATGTCATGCTCATTGGTTTAGTATTAGTATCTTGACCTGAACTTTTTCTAAAAAGTCCTCGATTTGGTGAGGCATCCTTCTAACTCATGACCGTAAAATACTTAATTAATTACTTCTCTTTTCGGGTGATCTCAATTCATAAAAAGTCGACTGAACTTGATGCGTTTTTTTTTTTCAAAAACTATAATTTTCTGAGCTTAAATCCAACCCTGGCATTTAGTAACAGGTAAAGTAATCATTTACACCTATATGGAAATTAAAATGTGTTTTTGTATTGACCATTATTTTCTTTGTGCGTAATTTATTTCGCAATGTTTTGAGAGGCGCTCTTTATTTTCAAAATTATTTAATACATACATACAATCACGTCTGTGTTCCCAAATGGAGTAGGCAGAACACACGAAACGTGACATAGATAAAACCTTGATTATGACCAAATCACTCTTTGCAGCCACTTCTAGCATAGTTTTAGATTTGCAAAGATGGAAGAGGTAGAATAGTGACAGGTTGCTAGCTTGTCGCCTAAAGCGTACCTAAACCTATTTCCTTAGTTGCTTGTGACATTAATGGAAGAAATGGAGAGGTGTTATTTTATTCCGACACCTCACTACTACATATGTGATCTGTATTTACTGTGATACTTTGTGGCTTGATAAACCAGTTTAAAAAAAAAACAAACAATACTTTGTGTGGTTTTTTTATGAGCACGCTGTTTTTGAAATTTATGAAGTCTTATTGAGTCTTCATAAGTAATACATACATACATATACAGTCACGCCTGTATTCCCAAATGGGGTAGGCAGAGCACACAAAACGCTACATAGACAAAACGATGACTATTTCACTTTTTGTGGCCACTTCTAGCATATACTTTTCAGGTTTTAAGGTGGCAGGTAGGTAAGTAATTATTGTCCACACCGCAGAAGAAAATGAGGTCCTATTTTTAATTTCTTTGTTTTTTATAATAATAAGCTTCTCATTGCGAAAGGGCTAACTGCGGTGACCTGCAAATGTAATCGCCGATAATGGCAAGTTCGACATGAGGCAGCCACTTTACAATTTGTAATCTGATTTCTTCTCAGGAAAATACACTCTTTATTATTATATTTGGCAACTTCTAACACAGTAACGTCAAATTTTGAATTGTCAATTTGTCATTGTCAATGTCAATATCTGTCAGTGACCTGAAAACTATTTTTGTTGCTGTAACGGTGCTAGAAGTTTCTAAGGATCGAAAAATACGTAAAAGTTACTGATAATTCGCCAAAATGACTGATACGACGGAGGGTAAAGGCGGAGATGTAAGTATTACTTGTACTTCAATCAAACTCAAGCAATACTTGTCTCTTTTTCCGTGAGCAAATTTTCTGTCGCGTACATTCCATTTGACTGTTTACTGATTATTTTACTGCATAACTTTGTGATGTTCAAGAAACTCATGCATAAAATGCGTAGTTTGTAAGTTTATCTTATGAATTGTAACTAATTTGTGGCCTTTAGTAACACTTGTTTTGTCAATAACTGCAAATCATGGTTCCAACCAAATCTATTTGTGATCATTGTCTCCGGGATATTTCTACTGATTTCAAATGCCTCTCTCTTCTGCTTGAAACTTAAAAATCCGATAAAGATGGCTTTGAAGTGTGGAATTGTTGTGGCTTTGTATTACATGTGTATTTGTGCTCTATTTTTCCCATTAGGGAATACAGGTGTGATATTGTGTGTGTACTGTGTGTGAAACAGTAATTTAGTGAAAGGAAAGGCTAATAAAGATCTCTCCAAGCAGATGTTACGCCTGGAGGCTGAAATTCACTGAGACAAAGCTTTCTCAATGCAACTGAATGTCGAAACTTTGTTAGCTGCATGTAGGATACCATTTTGACAGTTGACATAGATGATATTTCTAGAAGAAGTTCTACTACCGGTCTCACGTCGAATCCTTCCCAAAAATCAAAAATTCATAAAGTGAACATTCTCCTCACATGTGTTAAGTCTCTACATTGATAATTATATGTACGCGGGACTTAATCGTGATTTTATTTATTTACCTTCTCGAATTATGAGTGAGAATCGCGAAAGTTTAAAACCTTATAATATAGTAAATCTCTACATTGACTTTATAGTCATAATCATGGTTGTGTCTATTTCACGTTTCGTGCACTCTGCCTACCCCATTTGGGATTATAGGCGTGATTATATGTATGTATGTATGTACATTGACTTTGGCAAAATACTCCTTGCCGCACTGACAAGGGTGCAGGCCATTAAAAAAATCAAAAGTTCTTCTATTTAACATTAAATGGTGTTAGGGTGCTAGAAACGGATGTAATTCTTGCTTTTGAACTCCTCAGGCTAAACCAAAAATTAAGCATGATTGGTACCAGACAGAGGCACAAGTGGTTGTCACGGTGCTGCTGAAGAATGCTCCAGCGGATAAGGTTAAAGTCCACTATGGGGATCGCAGTGTGAGTATGCTTTATAAAGCAAACTGATACCCGCAACTTCCTCTGCATAGAGTTTTATTGTAATCCCACAGGATCTATGTATTTTTCTGTGATAAAAGTGACCTATATTTCAAATGTCGTAATTTGTGTTTTTGGTAACTACAAAAATCCATATAACCTCCTAAGCCCTGACTCTAAATACTTAATTTAGGGCCTCAGACCCAGACAAAAATTTCATGGCTTAAAATGTTGAATCTTACGTTTCCTGATCTTTAAGTTCATTTTCCAATGAATAATTTGTACTTAATGAATTACATTACCCGTGTGGTGCCGGGTTAGAATAGCACCTCCCCCTTTCTTCCCGTGGGTGTCGTAAGAGTCGACTCTGGGAAAGGGTTAGTGTAATGTGGGCGATAGGCTAGCAACCTGTCACCGCAATATCACGTTTAACTATCTGGTTACCCTGAATTTGCTAAACGTGGCACTGGATTTTAGAATTCATGTGCTCTGCCTACCCCTCATGGGAATATGGGCGTGAGAATATGTATGTGTGTAATTTAGCTGTTTTATCCAGCATATAAAATGTATACTTTTACATTTAAAACTAAATAGCTCCCCTGAAATTATGCCCTGTTCCCAAATACAAATAAAAACTAGCAATAACACTTACTTATACTTTTTAAGACTGAATTCATGATAATTTTTGATTCACATACAAAATAACAAAGATACTAAGCAAATGAAACTTACAGCTATCCCTGTCAGCGCCTCTCCCCAACACTGATACGGAATACAGCTTAGAATTGGAACTGGCTCACGAGGTAGCCCCGTCCCTGAGTACCCATGTTGTGACTCCGTCTAAGATTGAAATCAAGTTACGGAAGAAGGAGGGGCATCGGTGGACGAACTTGGAGGGAGAGGGCACGGAGGAGAAAGTGAAGGCTATACCACAAGGTGAGACTAATTTAGTTTGGTAGTCTAGTAACTCTAGTATAACAATACAATTAAAATTAAAATGTAATCAATGATGTGGTCATAAAAACGACTTCAGTAGGTATTAGTGATGTGCCGGATCGTTAAAAATGTATATCCGCGGATACGGATCCAAATACGGATATTTAGAGTCAAGATCCGCGGATGCGGATACGGATACGGATTTTTATTTTCTCTCGGATATCCGCGGATACGGATACGGATATCCGGAACATCACTAGTAGGTATATGTTACAGTTACTGAACAGATTATGTACAGAAATTATCTCATTTGAGTTTAAGGACTTTAATTCATGAGTCGCTATGGAAACTGTTCAATGAAATAATCACTACAATTTCTCTTGATTATAAACGGGATGTCACTATGACGTTTCATGTGAATTGATTCCATGGTGGCTCATGAATTAAAGTCCTTGACTGTTCATGTATGTGGGAGTGGGAAATCCTCCAATAGAGAGATCTCTCCGGGCAGATGTTACGCCTGGGGACCGAAGTCCACAGAGTAAGTTGAAGTTCTATTCATGCAACCGATTTTCGAAACTTCGTTAGCGCGATATAGAAGCTGCTGAAGATGTTGCTGACGTTTCTGAAAGAAGTTCTACTACTTGACAATAGGTGGTGCTAGGGTTGCTACAAGTATAACAATGTTATGCTTTAAACTTTAAAGTTTAAAGTTTTTTTTTTGTTTTAGCTGTGATAGACGCATCCGGACCTACGCAGCCCCCAAAACTGTTCAAAAAAGACTGGGACAAGATAGAAAAGGAAATTAAGAAAATGGTAAGTCTTTGCTTAAATAAAAATTATATTTAGACCATAAGGAAGCTTTTTTGCACGTTTTTGGGTTTGAGTTCGCTTCGGAAAGACAGCGATTGCCAAGAATGCGCCGCAAAAAACTTGTCAAAAAGTCAATATTATAAAAAAATATTCCGCAACGTTTTTATTGTGAAGAAAACTCGCCAAGTAAAGTCGTTATTTATATCGACTCAAAAACACCAAAAAAATTACGATTGTTGTATGGCAGCATTGGCAGCCCCTCTTAAATATGTATTTGATTTTATTTTTATTATTTGTTGTTATAGCGACAGCTGAACTGAAACACATCATTTGTGAAAATTACACCTAACTATGACCGAACTTAAGATAAAGCCTGGTGACGGACGGACGGACAGCCAAGTCGCAGTAATAGGGTCCCGTTTTTGTCCTTTAGGTAGGAAAACCTAATAGGCCTAGTAAACCTATAGGCTAATGATGACCGTTTATTTCTTATAGGAGGAAGAAGAAAAGCCAGAAGGTGACGCGGCGCTGAACGCTCTCTTCCAGAAGATATACGGGGAGGGATCCGATGAAGTTCGACGGGCTATGAACAAGAGTTTCGTAAGTAGTTTTTAACTAAAATCCTACATACCAGGGATTTTTGGATATGAAATTTCGGATACGGATTGGATGCGGATGTAGGAATTATTATTATACCGCGGATGTAGGAAGAATTATTATTAGGATACGGATACATATTTGAAATTATTTCCGATTATCACTTAGTTTCGGACAAATTCAGTTACGGATATAGAATTTTTAAGGAATTTCAAAAGTAAAATACAATACATACACACATACATACATAACGCTACATAGACAAAACCATAAAATTCAAGTTTCGTAGCCACTTTTCGCATATTTTGATGAAGGACTGGGCATTTGTTTTCAAATTTTGTTTTTTTTTTAACATGAAAATTGCAAATAAAAACTTTACGGGGATTTTCAGACGCGTATACCTGACCACTGGCTTAAAATATTTTCAGTCGATTTCCAACCATCCAGCTAAACTTTTTTTCAAAAATTCAAAATCAATTTTTTTTTTTGCTGGAATATGGTAACAGGGTGAGATCTTAAAGCTATTTGTGTGCGTCATTCAACCTGCATGCAGGTGTGCAAATTATAATTAACCTTTTGACCGCCAAGGCGCGAAGTGAAACGCTGTGCTCCTAACGCCAAAGACGTGAGTCGGCTCTTAGATAATGCTTGTTTTTTTTCAAATGGTGCTGTATTATTCTATTTAAATTAGGTATAAAATAACTTAGCTATAAAATCACGTTTAACCATCTGGATGCCCTGAAATTGCTAGATGTGGCACTGAATTCTTGAATTCATGTGCTCTGCCTACCCCTCTTGGGAATACAGGCGTGATGTATGTATGTATGTATGTATAAAATAACTTACAGTACCTATAAATAAAGTAAACCTAGAAAAAATGTTGCAGCGTTTTATATTTCAGTTCTTTCGCAATAACTTCGACGCGCCATTTAACGTCGTGGCGTCACGGGCACTGACTTGCGATGACGTGATATGGCGTCTTTGGCGGTCAAAAGGTTAATGTCATTTTACATGTTATTTCATTACCACTATTTTTTCAGGTTGAATCTGGTGGCACCGTGCTGAGCACAAACTGGGACCAAGTGGCCAAAGACAAGGTGGAAGTCAAACCGCCGGACGGGCTGGAGTTCCGGAAGTGGGACGAATAGACTAACCAACACTCATTACAAGACTAGTAAATATGAAGACTGCCTATCTAAGCGCTTTTCGTTTCTGTAGTCACTAGATGGCGTTGTTCTTAGGAAAGTTTCATTTAACCTTTTGACCGCCAAAGACGCCATATCACGTCATCGCAAGTCAGTGCCCGTGACGCTACGACGTTATATGGCGCGTCGAAGTTATTGCGAAAGAACTATGAAATATAAAACGCTGCAACATTTTTTCTAGGTTTGCTTTGTTTATAGGTAGTGTAAGTTATTTTAAACCTAATTTAAATAAAATAATACAGCACCATTTGAAAAAAAAACTAGCACGTCTTTGGCGTTAGGAGCACCGCGTTTCACTTCGCGCCTTGGCGGTCAAAAGGTTAACACTATTCTACATCTATACCTTATTTTAAGATTAGAAATCCATCGGGTGAAATTTTAATTTTTCTCTAGAACCCAAAGGTGAAAATGGGAATGATTAGTTTAATAACTTCTTACTGTTTATTAGGTTTTCGATACAGAAGATATCAGTATCTACGGTAATTACTAATGTGTTAAATGGCAGTTGAATTTCAAATCTTAAAATAAACAGAGTATAAATCATACTGGTCTACATTAAGAAATATGTATCCTGTGGTAAGCATTACAATGTTGTTACAGTCAAATTCCGAACGTCTTAGATTTATTCGAATTTGGAACACGCAGTCTGAAGAGCCTGTGGCGATGCGCAATTGTTTGAATTCCGTGTTGCCGCCATTTTAACCGTTCTTCTCAATATTTAGCGTAAGTTTCCCTGAGAAAATTCTCGCACAGCGCCATCTAGTGAAGACTTAAGTCTGTTTGTGTTTCAACCTTCCAACTGGGGATGTGGCGGATGTTTTGACATCCGCGTATTATGATATTTATGATACTGCACGGCTCATATCCGCAATGAAATTGAGGTCATATTTTGTAATTTTTAGGGTTCCATACCTCCAAAGTAAAAAGGAACCCTAAAAATATCCAAATCTTATCTATTTGGCATAGGTTTCTAAATGAATCCGCACCACTGAAAAGTAAAATCACTTTTTTTTTTAATCCGCATCCGCGTTGATTTATCCGCACATTGATAATCGCAACATCCCTAAGTCTAACATAATCCTTTAGGTGGTAGCGCCGCCGATTGACTATTAAAAAAATGATAATTTGTCATAAAATCTATGGACATATAAAAACCATGTATCGTTGGATTCAGCTAAAATGAATTATTTAATTATGTGTCAATGAATGTTATTCCATTTGTAAGTTTGCTAGTCTTGATCAAATATCAGATGATCAATTCGTAAAATACAAACTGCCGGGAGCCGGTGGTCTGCCGATTACGGCCGTGCCGGTAAGCGGTCGAATGCCACTTGAAAGGTTATAATCAAGTTGATACAATGGAGAATGAAATAGTAAGATGAAGGAAAACTAAAGGGAAACTATAGAAGTCATATGAAACTCAAAATCATTTCAAATGTTACTTCTACAAACTTAAACAGTGTTCGACGCTGTGTATTGGCATCGACACTATGTCAAAGCAATAAGGGTTAAATTCGGTCTAACAGGATTTTTCTTCTGCAGTTACAACAGAATTTTCCGAAAACGGTATCTCAAGTCTATTTTGGAATTCTGTTCCTTTTTTCCTTTTTGATTCCTTTTTTTATCTTCCCATACTAAATACATAAGGTTTGTTATTTTTCACTGTCAAATACAGTGTTATGTACAAAATTTCAATGTCAGTCGTGATGTTATACCTTTTATGCTTAATTTTAATGCAAACGCTATAAATGGATTTAATTTCTGCTAAGTTGATTTCGTTTATATGGAGAAGAGATTAAATAAATAATTAATTATTCTTGATTGTTTCATTTAGCATCATAAAAATATTTGATATTCTCATTTATCTTTAATGTACAGACATCGACCCGGTTAGAATTTTATTATTAGTATAGATATTCTGGAGTCGTTTCGGTATTAGTTTTGTCGAGCAACAGCAGTCGCGCGAACAGAGCGGTAGTGCGCAGTGCGCGTTTGGCAGCAGCCTAGATGAAGGGCTACAGATTAGCCCGAAACATATCGAATTAGACTCGATTTAAGACGTGATTCATCCGTATTTCTCAGGATAAGGTAAAAGTACCAATACTGGACACCTCAACGCCCAATAGATGGCACCAATCTGTCACCTGTCTTACTATGACATAAGGTTGCAAGTGCCAAGTATTGGGTCAGTGTCCAGCACAGGGACGTTTACCTTAAATGAGTCTCGGTAGTTTAAACTAGCTGTACATCGCGCTTTTTCAATTGGACGGCCATCTACAAATAAACTATTTCATGTGAAATAGCAAATATTTTCTAAAAGTGATTTTTAACATTTCGAAGTTTTGAACATCTGCATAAATACAACTTCAAACTTTGTCTTTTGACTTCTTCGGTCGTAACATCTGTCTGGAGAGAGATCTTTATTGGAGTTTTTCCCACATTACTATAAGGGTGAGGCCAAACTAGCGTGATTTTGTGAGCCGTGAGTAGCAGAATTTCGAATGCAAAAATTCTGCTGTTTCATACCAAAATGCGGTCGGTGCCACACTCGACGCAAAATGAGTTCAGAAATTCTGTAGAACGTATATCTTACGTGACCGAAAATACGCGACTCACAACGCACAAAATTAATTGTTTGGCTTCACCCTAAGAGCTGGTTCGCACGAGCGTTTTTTCAACGGGCGTTAAAAAAACGTTTGAATAAAACAAATTGGAAACCATATATTTATTCACACGAAGGCAGTTATAAAGCGCGGCGCTTTTTTATTGAGCACTATTCCATTTGCGACGTTGGGCGTTGGACGTTAAATCGAATTTAACATACGGAACTTCGTAATACCGCCAACGTCAAGTTTTAACGCGACGATTTTTAAACGCTCGTGCGAACTAGGCCTAAGGTAGGAATTTAAAAATAAAAAACAATTCGAGAAAAACGTGTATTTAATGACTAGACACGCGTAAAAATATTGCCTAAAATCATTGCTTTCGTTTTGACTTAGATTCTAAAGTGAGTTTAGTTGATAGCTACTTACTTTACTATAAATAAATAAACGATTAGTAACTTTGAGTAGTTTTCGAGCACATTTGGCAGTAGCCGTTACGGCTCCTATAGTCCAGACTTTTAGGTAGGTACTTAAATAATTTTAAACAAAAACACCGACTTCAAATTAGCAATATTTTGAAAGTATTCTGTTTACTGAATGTAAAATCTTGACTTCATCAACAAATTACCGAAAACGCCGTACATCTCCATATAAAATTTGAAGAGTTCCCTCGATTTCTCCAAGATTCCATCATCAGATCCTGGTTTCGTGCCAATGGGACCAATTTCGAGTTATACCCTTTCGATTAAAAAAAAATATTTGAAAATCGGTTCACGGGTCTCCGAGATATCGAGTAACATACACACAAAAAAAAAAAAAAATTAGGTCGAATTGAGAACCTCCTCCTTTTTTTGAAGTCGGTTAAAAAAGGTAAGCAAACCCGACAAAGTCAAAAATCACGTACAGGCACCTTGTAATGCGACTAAAATAGAAAGTGTGGTATCTAATGTAGCAACACATACCTTACGTGATTTTTGAGTTTGTCGGGTTGACTTTGTTTGTTTACCTTTTTTTAAGTACCTAAAAGTCTGGACTGTAGACATGGGCTACGGACTGGCCCGAAACATGTCGAGCTAAACTCAAATCAAGACTGAGTTATATGTGTTTTTCATTATGGTATAAGTAACATTGTAATTTATGGATTATTGTAATCTCAGGAGGTAAAAGATACGCTAAAAGTATTACACATAACTACCTAAATGTTGAATTTGAGGCTAAAGTACCTCGTCAATTAAAAATGTACGCTGAAATCACAGTAAGTAAAAATACAGTATTTTGTACATGAAAATCGGGTCTATACACTGGCAAGTTAGGTGGCACGAAGAGAGAGAGTAAGGTCGCGCAGCGCTGTTTCCGGGTTAAAGGAATACGACAATTTACTCTCTCTCTCTCTCTCTCTCTCTCTCTCTCTCTCTCTCTCTCAAATGTGTATTTCGTGTTTTAATACAATGTCATTATTTTTGTTGCTGATCGTACAAAAAAGACCGAACAAATGCCTAGTTAAAAATTAAATACATAAGGTAAAAGTACCAATGCTCGACGCCTCAACGCCCAATAGATGACACCCATCTATCACCCGTCTTACTATGACATAAGGTTGCAAGTGCCAAGTATTGGGTCAGTGTCGAGCACAGGGATGTTTACCTTACTAACGCAACTTTCTTCACACGCCACACTTAACGTAAACTAACCTAAAACTTAAAATTAAAAAGTTAGCCAGCTGTCAACTGTCATCCAGTGTTGCCAGCAGTAAATAAATCTGCGGTCCGATTGTAGCTCTGTTCGCGGCCCTCGTGTATGGTGGAGATTTCGCCCGAGCTCTGATGTAGCCCGTTTCGGACTGGAGGCACTTTTTTGCCGTTTGAAATCGGCTCCGGGATATCTGTGTAAAAGTTCAAAAACTTTCAAAAGTAAATAAAACATTTCGTTTGTAGTTCTCAGGGCTTCGTGGCCTAATATCAAACAACAGAACCCTTTTTGGTCACTGTACATGAAAGCGAGGAAATAATGATGTGTCTGTGTCTGAAGTTCACAACTGAGAGAAGGCTTGTGGCAGTGGGACATATTTAGGCTAGATTCTGTTTATGTATCTAGTCAATTTGACCATTGGAAATAGACCAAATTCAACTACTTACCCACTTAATAGCAATTAATAGGGCTGATTGAGAATGCTATGAAAATACGAAGTTTTCCTACAAAATATAGTAATGTATTTGACAATTTACACCAATCACCCAGTCCTAAATTAGGCAATTTAATGCCTATGCCATGAGTACTATACATACATACATACATATTCTCACGCCTGTATTCCCAAGAGGGATAGGCAGAGCACATAAATTCAAAAATTCAGTGCCACGTTTAGCAACTTGAGGGTAACCAGATGGTCATGAGTACTAGACATTCAAGAAACGAGAGCAAACATTTGGTATTCATCATACAACATTTGCCCCGACCGAAAATCGAACTCGGGACCTTTAGCTTCACAGTCAGGCTCTTTAACCACTGGGCTATCCAGCCGGCCAAATATAATGAAATAACGTTCTGTATTCCATTTGTCAGATAGCCTACCTTCTTTAACATCACTGTTAATCTTCCTCTGCATAGCGACAACACAAGGACCCTTAGCAAGCGACCACGACGGCACGTCTCTCTTCAACGGCTCCAAAATATTCCTCCTAGACCTCAACACACTCGGCAATTCCCTCTCGCTTTCAGGCTTTGAATTTTCGTGTGGCAACACCGTCTTGCCGTCATCGTGTGGCAGCGCCTTTACTTTATTCTGCTCTGGCAACTCTAATTTTGACATTTGGCTTTCGACTGTGAATATTTCGTTGGTGAGAACGGGTTTGATATCGTCAGAAGCGTTTGTATCGGTGCTATCTTGGTGGACTATTTGGTTTTTTGGAGAGAGGGAGTTGATGCGTTTGACACCGTTTAGAGTGGGGGTGTCCAAGGGAGGGGCGGAGGCCATGTATTGGCTGTACATATTGCCGATTAGCTCCTCTGTGCGTCTGTAAAAAAGAGGTTGCAGTTGATTTGGGCGCAGCACTGGTCTATTCTTTTAGGTATTTTAAAAAAGGTAAACAAACAAAGGCAACCCGACAAAGTCTAAAATCACGTAAGGTATGTGTTGCTACATTCAATACGACACTTTCTGTTTTATTCTTTTATTTTATGTAGCAACACATACCTACCTTACATGATTTTTAACTTTGTCGGGTTTGTTTATATTTTTTTAAATACCTAAAAGAATAGACCATAGTTACATTTTGTTTTTTTTTATGTAATAAAATTCATGATACGAGTGCAGATTGCCGAAGATATTGACGAAGAGTGGTTTAATAATATTAGAGCGAGTGTTTTGAAAGGGTGGACATACAAAGTGAAAAAAACAAGACATAAATAATATCAGAGGCGTTTTTTTAGTGATTCATCGAATCACTTCAAAAATCGTACAGAAAAAAAAAAAACTTTTAGCTTACCTCGTAAGTGGTATGATGACGGTTTGCGCTGTCCCATTGCCGGGGTGGTAGGCGTTGTGTCCGAAGCCATCCAAACCAGACCCACCGGTAACCTGTAACATGCACAATCCAGTGCCCCATTGGGTCACAGCGATTCGCTTCCCATGAAACAATATTTTCATACACATACATACATCACGCTTGTTTTCCTAAATGGGGGAGGCGGATCACATGACGCGACTATTTCACTTTTCTTAGCCACTTTAGGTTTGAAGTTGAGGTTATATACTCCGTTTTTTTTGGGTTGAGAAATTTAACTGTCAAATCCTTACACATTTTTGAGTAATCCCAAGATATCGGCGCAAATTATGATGATGTTTGATTTAAGAACATTATAACAAAGAATGTTAAGTGTGTTTGCATAAATATTTTCCAGTTTTACTAATGAATTCCAGAGATAATTTCAAATTGTGACCGTTAAATTT
>BHDV01062228.1:216890-228059 GCA_005406045.1 Adoxophyes honmai | reverse complement strand
TTTAGTTGCCACTTAAATGATATCGTATTCGCTATTCGCGACATTAAGTACCTACGTAAAGAAGGAAAGAATAATCATAATTTTAAACAAAAAAAAACCAACTTCAAATTTTAGCAGTAGGTACCTACGAGATATGAGCGGTGAGAATTTATTAGTACTTAGGTACTTAACTTACAAAAATGTGGTTAAGTACATACCTAACTATTCTATGTAACTTTAAAATGAACCATCGAAACACAAGCAGGTACCGCATTACCTCTTTGAAACCACTATAGTTTAAAAAACGACCATTTCTCGTTAAGTAGGTACCTACAAAAACTTTTTTTATTGCTCCATTATTGCACTCAAAAAAGGTCACAGATGCGCGTCAAGAGGACGACGGACGGCAATCGTGCTCGGAGTGGTCCAACTATTCCGAGATATCGTGTCTCGTGGTGTGTTCTGATTTACTTGTTTTGTGCTGCTACCCTACGTGTACAGTAGGTACCTACATCTTCAATACAAATTGGTTAGTTTCAAGTTTCATTATTTAAGTGTATAATTTTACTCGGGACCAAAAATAAACGTCATTTTGAAAACAATACGCAATTTGTGACCTATAAGTGATGGCAACACTGATCCGTTCATTCATTTCATTCATTCAGGCGCAGTTAGCCGGTTGAGTCAGTCGTCGACTCGCCGCGCCCGTGACGGACCTACCGCATTTCCGTAGGAGTAGCAAGAATACCATAGCAACAGATAAGACACTACGCGTATACCGGTCTCGTCGTGTTACTGAGTTTTAGTGCTAAAACACGTGTTTTTTGTGCCAGTGATAATTAATTAATTACTTTATGTGACAGTATGCATTCATATGTTTAAAGGTGAAGTGTTTTCCGCAAATTGCATTACCTTGAAACAAACTTTCACAAAACCTGAGGACCTCTTATATTGAGTAAGTTCCTTTATAATGTTGTTATTGGCCGGGTCCTCACCGACTGATCCGCCACAGGAGGCAAGTGCAAGAGGCCCTTTTGTTCCACATAAGGCTCATAATCGCGCCAAAATTTGATGCCTCGCCACCGCCGGTGAGGACCCGGCAATTGGTGTGTTCGAGTTGTTTTTAATATTGTATTTCCTTATGTCGTTTTAAATGTTTTAATCTAACTGGTTAATTTTATTATTGGAAGCCCTGTGTGATTAATTGGCAATTAAAATTTGGTTTGATTATCATGTTTCCTGTTTTTCTTTTAACTCAAATGTGCATAACAGTTATTTATCTACATCCATATCATAATGTTCTTACTGTAGGTACCTACTTTCTGATGCAATAAGAAAATGGCCTATTTATGATACCTACGTAATGTGGTAGTGAGCAACACAATGTTCACTTGTTATAAAATCAATATCGATACTATTATACTATGTACATTCAAATTTCGAACATCTTGAAACAGATGATGACTGGAAGAAGAAAACAAAAATTACCTACCTATTTAAAATTTATACCTAAAATGCGGTCAGCACGAGAGCACGACCGACGGAGCGAGCTTATAACGCCGGTCCATTATGCACCAGCCAGGCAAACCAAATTGTTTAAGGCTTTAAGGAATTCCATTATTTCCATTTTGCCGCCATTTTAGCTGTTCTTTGTACCTATCTACCTACCTACGTCGCTACGTCGCACAAATGCTACTTTTGAATAAGTACCTACCTACTTTCAAAGTTATTTTATTAGGCGGCCTTTACACCTGAAAGTTTCTTACGCAAGTCTTACGTAATTTATTGCAGGTTGCATTTACACATGATAAAAACTTTCAGTAAATAATGCTTACGAAAGTTTTTTGAAAGTAAACTTTCGTAAATTATTTCAAGCCCATTTACATTGCTAACTAGATCTGTAAGAAAAATGCCTTCTCAAAATCGCCACGTACCCAAAGGGTAAAAACGGGACCCTATTACTGAGACTTCGCTGTCTGTCTGTCCGTCTGTCACCAGGCTGTATCTCACGAACCGTAAGAGCTAGAGAGTTGAAATTTTAATTTTCTGTTGTCGCTATAACAACAAATACTAAAATTAAAATAATAATAATTAAGGGGGGCTCCCATACAAAAAAACGTGTTTTTTTGCTATTTTGTGTCTATTTAAATAACTGTAACAGCTAAATACTTGAAATACTCACAGAATATTTAATAAAATATCTACTTCAAAAGGAAATAATTAAGTTGAAATAAAATTTGTATTTTAGGGGGGCTCCCATACAAAAAAACTGATTTTTTGCAGTTTTTGGTACGGAATCCTTAGTGCGCGAGTCCGACTCGCACTTGGCTGGATTTTTGGTTTTACGCGGTTCTTATATTCTTAATATTATTTGTAGTCCCATAGTATGGGGCGTGCCTCATAAGCAGCAAAAAATTACATAAAGTTTCTTGGACAAAGGACATTGTTTTCTTGCAAGTTCTCAACTTATCAATTTATTTCGATAAGTTGAAAGTCGCTTTCGTAAGCAAACTCGATCACGTTTACACTTGTAATTTTCCAACTTATGAAAGTTGTGAGAACTTACGGTAAGTTAGGTACTCACAACAAGTATTTACACTTGAAAGTTTATCGAAAGTTGCTTTCGTGAGTGACTTTCATAAAAAACTTTCATAAAAACTTTCAGGTGTAAAGGCCGCCTTATACATACCTACACATAACAAATGACGCAGCAGACACATAATAATTAAATGGCACCTATTTAGTTTACCTACTTCATAGGATAGACTTACCTACCTTTTAACAATTTACATCCTGCCTTACAATAAGTAGGTACCTACGGCCTCATTACATAAACAAATCTTGTCAATACTAATTACTTAGTTATTTATACAATATTTTCACTTAAATTAAACGAAACCAACATTTACACTATCTTAACAACTTCTGCAAATTCCAGCCCCAATACCTATTCAATCTGTTGAGGCTTATTATCTATTCTGTGGTTGAGGTGACGGTTCAGTTTAGGTACTAAAGTTGCGTTGGGGAAGATATATTTTATTATTGTAGGTACCTATAACATTATCGTATTACATTATTACTGTCATCAACTTTAATCATGCATCACCTCACCACACTAGTAAACTCGGCCAATAAATAGATCGCGCAAGTTCTTAAAATTTCAATTTAGACTAATGTTCTAATCCTAAGTTCTGCAAGCGAATGTTGGTAAAGTATTTTTATAAGTGTACCTACTCGTATTATAAATAAATCATCTATACCTAACCTAGTCTATGTTTTACCACATTTTATTGTTAGTGTAGTGATCTAGTGATGCTCTTGAAACAATCGACAATATTTTTGCCTCTGAAAGGTGTACAAGTGGTTTGGCCGCGTTATGTTAATAAAATGTATTCAACCAAATTTATAGGCTTATTAGATTACTGTATAAGATGACAGTATCAAATTGATTATGGTCAAGTTTGATGTTGAGGACTAACTGGATCTAGGACTAGGACTATCCGATTTAAAGAGACTTTAGCCGATATACCTACCTACAACCCACAGCTGCGAACTAAGCGGGTCCATTGCGAATTTGTAACTTCACATACCTACAGCATTTAATTACTTTATTATTGCGTGCATATTTTATTACGAAATTTTCCTACGCCAAAGGTAGGTAAATCTTGGTAAACATAAAACTCGACTGCGAACAGAAATTCCATGACACTCGAAGAGGTTCACGCAAGGACTCAAACCCATGATGCTCCTCTGCATGAGAGACCGTTCCCGTTGGTCTACGGCTAGATTACGAAGTATGTAATACCTATACCTACAAACGTTTTTTATTTAAAATCGATTATACCTTATCGGTTTAGGTAGTTAAAACAATGTAAACAATCTTGACGTGTCTTTTTATTTAAACGTACACTTTATAAATCGAAAACTTTACATTTTACAATTTAGGTATGAAAAAATCATTTACTTTCATAATTGAATTGTATAGTGTAACGATTTTCATTTTTAGACTGTGTATTTCAACAAAAAGACATGTCAAGATTGTTTATATTGTTTTAACTACCTAAACCGATAAGGTATAGACATAGACAGATTTCACAGATTGTGTACCTAGTGTGATGCTGGCCTTTTTGTGTAGATTTATTGATGTCTGGACTGGACTACCTAATATTAAATTTGTTGTTTTGCTTATTGGCGAATGTGAAGCAATACCTAATCGTATTGATTTAGTTTAAACTGCTGGTGAGGCTAAAACTTCTAAGTTGTCTCCATGCGCGAAAGTTGTTAGTTGTTGTGTAAATATATAAGTTACCTATCTTATGGTCCCTGCAACAGTCAGGTTTTCGCCATGTTTTCGCCATTGAAGTATACGTAGTAGTATTAGATCAATGGTTTTCGCGGAAATGTGTGGCCGAAATCTGTCTGCATCTCTTTCTAGCATGTGAGGTAAAAAAGGATGCCAATAGTATCCGGCCACTAAGGGCCATCCATTAATCATGTGATGTTTTTTTTGGCATTTTTGACTCATTTCATGTAACTTGCCCGAATTTTATATGCCTGAATGTTACATTTCTCAGAAAAGTTATCTAACATAATCTTGTGTTCCTGTGTTAAATGCCATAGTGACACTAATGCCATACGTAATGTTTTGGATTTATAATATGGCCAAAAATTCCACGAACTGTCAACACGGCACGGCTCGCCTCGAGTGCACGATACAGACTATACCTGTCACTGTCTAACCGGAAGAGTCAGACAAGGACAGGTTGCTGTGGTTGAAGGGCTTGTGCGTTCAACATTGCACGCATTATCTCTAATGGCGACGGTCGTGCGCCGGTCGCCAAAGGCCAATGAAAAAAATAACCGTCTAGATGGGACGTAATCAGTTAAATTTTATGTATTACGGAAAACTTTGTTGGTAAACAGAGGCCCTCAGACACTAGCGTTTATGGCGTTTATGCCCAGTTTTAACGTTAAAAGCATTTGTCTTCTCTTTCTTTCCTGCTTGGTTAGAGCAGGGCATATTGTTCTAGGATAAAAAATGTGTGGATCACAGGAAATCGGTCAGAATGAGACCTATCTTGAATATAACTCGGCGATTATTTTGGGGACTAGAATACAAATGTTTTATAGACACTGGACTATTATGCGACATTACCTACTCACAGTAAACGTTAATAACATCATTAACTAAGCTTCCTCTCTTCCACTCAAAGGTTGGCTGTAAGAAATCTCCTAAGAGATAAGTACGCCTAAATACTTTTTTCTGATTTAATTGTAAGTGCAGGATTAAGGGTTACCACCCGTACTTTAATTACAGGTAATAAATTGTAGGTACTTTATTTATACTTTATGAGAACAATGAAGTACACGAAAATAATTTATTCCACATGTTTTTTTTGCTATTTTAGAAACTTTGTACATTTTCGTTGTTAAACGAAAATCGATTTTCGATAAATTTGATCAAATAGTATGCAAAAAATAACAAAAAATATTATTTAAAAAATAATAAAAATTTACTAAGTATTTTCTCTTTTTGTCGGTCTCAATAATTTAGTTTCCTCTCTGCCTCCCAAAGGTTGGCTGTAAGAGATCCCTTAAGGGATAAGTCCGCCTTTGTACTTCGCCATTTCATTTAGGTATATATAATTTTGTATTTTGTGTCTTTTCCTTTTGTACAATAAAGTGTTTACTTGCTTACTTACTAATTAAATTACATAAAAGGCGGCAACCCTACACAAGATACGTAAGTATACATACATATTCTCACGCCTGTATTCCCAAGATACTTATCAGCACATAATACCTACGTAGATAATAAAAAAGAGACAAAAATATACAGACTAACAGTAGTTTCACAGCAGAGTAATTGAAAACTGATAACACTATCAACATCCTTCCGTTGTTTATGCTACTCGGATGGCATATTTAAATCAGTGATTCGGAATGGTGCCTCAGATTCTATGCGTAACTTGATTTATCAACATAGCAATTAAATACATTTAAAATTGTGGTCTTTGGATATGTTCTTCGAATGAGACTAAAACCACTAACTTTATGTTGTTATCTGATTTAATTTACAAAACTCTACAACTTATAGGTATACCTATGTATCGAACCTTAGATTTTATTATTATTATTTACGACTATCCTTGCGTCGGTTTCCTCGATGCTGATGCCGAGGGTCGTGGTCATTTCGTCGGAGCAGTCTCTCTTAAGACGTACCGCCTGCTCCTATCAGTTGCTGTATGAAGAGCATCGTGTCTGGTATACCGTGTAAAAACCTGAAACCATGACTATCGTACGTGCTTGTACCAAATCAACTTATCGGCACGCGTGACATAAATGCCAAGAATGTGCCTTCCGCCGCAGTGCACTAACCTAAGATCATGCTTAATCCACTCATCACGACTATAACTAATTATACTAGTAGCTTATGTGTTGTTCTGATGTAGGAGCCACCAATGCCACGTCGTTTATTTATTTACAAATCGATAAAATTAATAAAATACTTTAAAAAGGCAAGTGTTTGCTCGCCTCTAGAAAACGATCCCAAGGTTGAAATGACTCTGCGCCGAATTCCCTATAAGTGTAAACTTAGGATTCTTCAAATCTGTCTGTCTGTCCGTCTGTCACCATGCTATATCTCACGAACTGTGACAGCTAGAGAGATGAAATTTTCACAGATGAGGTATTTCTGTTGCTGCTATAACAACAAATACCAAAATCAAAATAATTTTAATAATTAAGAAGGCTCCCAGAGAAAACGTGTTTTTTTTTGCCGTTTTTGGTACGGAACCCTTCGTGCGCGAGTCCGACTCGGCCGCACTTGGCCGGTTTTTCTTATTTCCCCATTAACTTGTTGAATTAGGTATAGCGTTAGCCATTCAGTGGGGGAATGCTGACTGCGTGATGGGAACACTAACCAAAAGCCCAAATTAATATTTTTTGTTTAGTTTTAGTTACATTTACAAGTTATTTTCTAAAGTGTTATAAGTTTTATTTTAACTGGATGTTTGTTATAGGTATGGTTTCGGTATAGGATGCATCCTTAGTTTAGGTGCTGAAATAACGATACTGGCAAATCGATATAAGATAATATTGGTACAAGTATGAATATGTTCAAAGGGACAATAGTGCACAACAATCTGCCATTGAAATGTTGCGAAACAATGAAACAATCACAAGTCGAGATTTATCTTTTTAATTTTTTCACAAAAGCTCGTTCTGCTTTTGAAACGTTCAGACTCATGTTCTTTTCGGAGCCCTAGAAGACTCGCACAAAAGACCTGTTAATGAGCCCCCTTGCCGCCTATGTGCTTAAACATTTTTCTGATTTTGACTGTACGAATGTGTAACGTTTTCTTTCTTTTTCAGATGTTATCAAAAACATCATCAACATGACAAGGGAAAGTAAGTTCACATTTACAAATCGAACTTTGATTGTTGTTTTTACAAAAATTTCACTGTTAATTATTGAAATTAAATAATGAAAGTCATTTTTGAGACTACCTATTATATTTCCTCCAACATACCTATCCGTGCTCTTAACCTAAAAGCTATTTTTATTTCAGGTAGCATTCTGCACGAATTGGCCGCTTTTGATGTAAGAGCTCCCATTAATTTCTCCATATCCTTTGATGATAGCAATGAAGGCAAAGAAGATGCTGTCAAAACAGAAAACGTCACAGATGACAATAACGCAAACAGCCAAAATATGTCCCTGTTTAGTTCAAGCGAGAAAAAAGAATTAAATGAACAAAGTCCCGAAGCTAATGGCGGCCATTCAAATACAAATTTAAAGTCTGCAGATCAGCAATATGTACAAAATATTCTGAAAGAGACTACTCCCTTTCATAGTGAAATTACACAAAATGAAAAAATCGTTAGCAATGAAGAAGAGAGAAAGCGAAAACAAAAGCAGTTAGATATGTACCAACACAAAAGGGGTAAAGGAGAGCAGACTCCAGAAAGTGAATCAAATCATACGTCTTCTTGCATTAAAGAAACTGAAAATTTAACTTCGAACTACGATTTCACTCGAAGCTTTGATTGTGTGACAAATACAATCAACATGACGGTCGCCACTAATCCTTTATGTACTAACGGAAGTAAAATAACCGTACCGACTTACTTATCACGTCTGGATGCCGTCTCTGAAAACATGCGGCTTATTATGGAAGCATATACGTACCATAAACAATACAATACTCCAATTGAAAGCTTTAATGAACAAAAGTTCAAATTTTTCCAAGAATCTTACAACACAGTTATTGAATTATTAGCACACAAGGAAAAAAACAGGCGGTTCATTGTGGCTTTCTTGCATAAAACTTATCAATATAGTTTAAGAAATCCTGGTCTCAAGAAGTATATTGTCCATGACTATGCAGTTCTATTAAGGGAAATGATTAATTGGGCAAAACATGTCCAAAGAAAAAGCATGCAATCTACACTAGACCATGTTACTAATGAACAACAAAAGATAGTACAACACGAAACAGTTCTACCGAACACTCTCATGGACCCTGTAAATAGTGACAATACAAAAGCAAACCTAAAAGACTATCTGCAAAGGAAATACAATGTTACTGGTAAAAATAATAAAGTTTCAATACCAAACGGCTCAAGAACAAATTCAGGACAAATTCAAGTACCTTTCGCGACTCAGCCAAATAATAGACATATGCATTTACTGAATCTGCTACAGAAACCTAGTCCAATGATATACGTGCCACCTTTAGTACCCAGTCCCAATCACCTTCATCATGAAATGTGCCAAAACATACATACTGTAAATGCTCCGGTTCAGGGTCAACAACTAAACAAAGATGTTGAATCGAACATAAGACTACCTCAAGCACAAAACGCACCAACCGTGCCTGGTCATTTACAGCATTTAAGTATTCAATCAATGCCGCGAACTCAACAGTCAGCGAAGGCTTCATACCACCCCTCATCAGTACAGAGCCAAAGTCAAGCATTGCAACAACATCAACAAATGCAATCACGCAGTACAAATTCCCAACACTTCCAGCCACACTATAACTACTTAGAATCTACGCAACAATTAGATCAGCGAAGTCAAATAAATCCGCAATTTAATTCCCATTTTGGTAATTTTCAAAAAGTTCAAAGTAACGTCAAATCAACGGCGAATAGAAAGCCACCACCACCCTATAGATCACCAAACCAAAATAAAAGTGTCGTGGGACAGATTCCAAGTGTGCCACCAGTTAATGGACAATTTCAAACATTTCAAAACGAAAACGGACAATTGCCAAGTATCCGATCACAAAATGAGCAATTTCAGCCCCTTCAAAATAATAGTGAACAATTGCAAAATTTGCAAGGTCCAAATTGGCAACTTCTTAAATATCAAGATAAGACTGAGCTACGGATAAATATGCAACCGCAACAGGGGCAGTTTCAAGTTCATAATACAGGGCTGTTACAAAATGTGCAACCGAATGGACAAGTACCAATGCTACAGTCCCAGCTTTCTGTGTTACCACAACACGCGTCCCCACAAATTGGACAGCCGTCACCAGATCTATCTCTTTTTGAGCAGTGTCTTCAGATAGATGAACAGCGCCAAGATTCCATTGAAGTGTACTCCCACCAAAGAGTCACACAACAATTTCAGAAGAGCAATCCGCGCTCCAGTTCCACAGACAGTGGCTTTGCAAGCCCACTTAACTTCAATACGCCTTCAGATCAAATGGTACTTCAATTTTATAACTTTAACTATTTCAATTATACTCTAATTCCAATTACATTTTACGCAGGCCGCTTTTCACGCCACGCTGTGCTTAATGACATTATCCGCCGGTCCCTTGCCACTGCGAACGTACAGGCTATTTTAGAGCCAACAGGCATCGCTCGGGACGATGGCAAGAGACCGGATGGTATGTCTTTGATTCCGTGGAGGATGGGCCGGGTTTTAGTCTGGGACGCAACTTGCGTCGATACTCTGGCTCCACCGCATCTTCACGGAACCACAGTTAAAAGGAAAAAAAAGTCGAAATATCAGAGTCTTGGTTCTTGCTATAACTTTATAGCAGTAGGAATCGAGACTGGGCCTATGGGGTCCCAGTGCAACTCTTTTTTTTAATTAATTGAAAAAGCGCCTGGTCGGCGCAACTGGCGACCAACGGGCTGGCAGCTACTTTTCACAAAGAATCAGCATAGCTGTTCAAAGGAGAAACGCTGACAGCCTTTTGGGCATCATGCCACGGGGACCCTTTTTGGATTTAATTTAGTTAATTTTATTTTTATTAATAAGTATGTTTATAGTCCGTCCTTTTTAGGTTTTAAATGTAAATAACTTGTATACTACATTTAAAGTATTTAAATAATCTAGCTAGCAACAGGGGGGTGTCACTCCGCCGTTCCGCCGCCGAGCTACAAGTACATATCGGCGGGCTCATCGATGAGGCCTAATCAGTGGTTGCCGCGCACTGACCCGCGGCGCACGCGCGCTTCTTTTTTTACGCAGCACGATTCAGTTTACATCACAAAAGCGTGTCATCTTTTAATTAGCAACATGAATCCAAAATATTCTGTATTGCAGTCGATTGTCGGGAAAATGAAAAATTTAATTTATTATATTCGACCCCGCGTCATAGAATAAATAAAAGTGTAACCGCTAAGTAGGTATAGCTAAAGATACATTAGGCGACATAGCTCGACATGTCGCGCGACTTATATCCGCGTATATACACGTGTCGCGCGATATGTCGAGCGATGTCCGGCGACGTCGCGCTACATCGCTCGACATGTCGCACGACAAATGTAACGCAACAAATGTCGCCTGATGTATCTTTGGCTTAAATATTACAATTAACATAAATCTGATAGATACCTACATACATACAATCACGCCTGTGTTCCCAAATGGGGTAGGCATAGCACACGAAAAGCAATATTGACAAAACCATGATTACGTTTATATCGCTGTCACTTCTAGCATAGTTTTAGGTTTGCAAAGATGGAAGAGGTAGAATAGTGACAGGTTGCTAGCCTGTCGCCTAAAACATACCTAAACTATTTCCTTAGTAGCCTGTTACGACATCCACGGAAGAAATAGAGAGGTGTTATTCTATTCTTCACGCGAATAGTTAGGTATAATAGGTAGGTATTTAATTAAAGTATTGACTTGACAACCCTATTTTCGGGTCATTTGACAAGGTG
>BHDV01062228.1:195767-211820 GCA_005406045.1 Adoxophyes honmai | reverse complement strand
CTGGCTCTGTGCCTTCTTGTATACGTAGCGACCCAATGTGATAAATAAAGAACAAAATATTTTTAGTTTTTTTTTCTCTCTCTGGAAAGCCTAAAACTATATTTTAGTACCCTTAAAATATAACACCTATATTCGTTGTGGTTAACAAGATATGAACAATTTTAGCTCTGGGCCTTCAGTGCTTCACTTATTTTGTCCTAGTACTTAGTAAGACACTGGGTCTTTATCGGAAGTACCCTCTTAAAAGTTGGGTCGCAGGAGGCTATATTTATTCAGCTCACTGGAGTATCATAAAGTTCTGATTATTATTCTACAAGTCTTATTTTTTTATGTATACCTATACGATTAAAGTTACGTAAAAATCACAATTTCACTCCCATACATTTAAGAAAAGGGTCCTTATGACCAACCACAGACAAAACATATTAATAATTAGGTACAAAATGGCACAATATTAACATTATTTTTTTCCTAATCTTATATTAACACAGAATGCTGAAGAAAAAAGGTTATTTCTAATAGGGGTAAGTATAAGGGGAGAGGGGGGGGGTGACAAATTCCAATTATTATAATTTGCTAGATTGTGATTTAATTCAATTCAATTCATGATTATTACTTATTATATTACTAAATTATTTACTTTCTATTGATTTCTTTTTTTTACAAAAGTAAACACCATTTCGTACTTGGTTCCTGTGGCCGAGTTCACTACATGTAAATTTTAGTTCGACGTGTAAAATGTCGTATGTAAGAGAGAGACAGGCTGAGCGGCGGCATTACGCGAGAACGTCCACGCCGCCGAGAGGTGTTTTGACGTGAAATGTACGGTAGGTAAAATCTAAAAAAAAAACAGGCAAGAGCTTATTGGGCACGCACATGATAGGGTTCCGTAGCTAACTAAATTTCATTTTGCGGTTGACTCCATACATTTTGTTTGGACGACTGTAACTACATAAGTTGGTCGAGTTTGCATAAAAATGACTATCCATGATACCGAGTCCGCTATAATTTTATTTGAAAGTACTTGCTTTGAGCTACCGTATTTTTATCAGAATTATTTTAGCAATATTTCAAAAATTACGGTGTTACAAATTTTGTGTTACATCTCAAATTTTAACTTTGTTTTAGATTATCTCAAGATTGGGGGGTTTGATCTACATAGTTTGAAAGCATTTTTTGTTCCGTTTTAAAAGACCTTTTTAACGATACCCCACACGTTGGGGTTAGTCCAATTTAATTTTTTAAATTCACTTTTCGTCGTATGGGAGGGGGGCTCTAAATTAATTATTTTTTCATCATTTTAAAAAACAACTTTTGGAACTTCATTATGTATCTCTCCGCCAATTTTCGTGATAATCGGTGCAGTAGCGGCAGAGTACGAGCTCGGACCGACGGATGGACAGACATGACGAAACTATAAGGGTTCCTTGTGGACTATGAAACCCTAATGACCACTGATACTTTGGAAAGAAAAAATATTTGCAAAGTATCCAACTATTTAAGAGTTGTAAACAAGTTTATCTATTGACCTTTGTCATTCTTGTATGCATAAGGACCCTTTTCTACGAAACTTTAAACTCAGTTTTAATTAAGAAATAATGAACGTACACAACTGTAACCTAGGTACAAATATACCTCTATCTTTATATTTTACTATTTTGCATAAAACAAAAAAATGGCAATTTTGAAGGATTTCACAAAACAGCAAATATCTCCGTAACTAGAAACCGCCATAAGAACCCTTTTCTCATGGACGGTCACATGTCACATATACTAAATATGCCGTCCCAGGCTAATTGACGTGGCAAGATTTTAAGTACCTAGTCCTTGCAATTACAATGCGTCACTAAGGGTAGGTACGTTCCAATTTAGTCGGTGTTTATGTTTATAATACAAAAAAAGTGCAGCAGTGGAAATTTTGTATTTTTCGTACTAGGTATATTATTTCTATTAATACAATTGACCGCAATATGGCTAGTAGTAGTAGTACTATACAAATATAGTACAGGTGGCAACCCTACTAATTATACCTCCATATCGCCGGATGGTCATTAGCCGCCTTTACCTGGAAAAATAGATGTGCTTTTGGGGGTTCAAAATAAAGTTCAAGGTTCCCATACAACAATGGAACCCTTCGCACCCGAGTCCGACACTCGCACTTGGCCGATTGTTTTTCGTCAACCAAGTTTTCAAGTGTTGTTCGTAGAAACGAAGCAATGTGAAGTCTCAGCTAATCAATATTGATCATATCCGTGGGAACTGACTCAGTCATTAATGTTTGAGGCGGGAAGGCGGGATGTGTCCCAGCCGTGTCTTGTGATTATGATTACCTACCACTACTACTCAAAGGTTGGCAGGCAAAGTACTGGTGTTAAATCGCATGATCATGGAGCCACGTTTCTTTCAACAAATCAATTGTGGCACGAGCTGTGTGACCATTGTGTGACATTTTTGCCCCGTCTTGTTGAAATCACAGCTCCTGCACATCATGAATAATCATGGCCCTATAGCGGTCACCATTGACTGTTAGCTGCCAAAATAAAATTGCACAATTGGAGGTGTTGTTCAGGCGTCAGTTTATTCTTGTTAATTGCCACACCAAACTGAACATAATTCGCCAACAGCTGACAATATAAGTAATAAGTAAGTAAGTAATCACTTTATTGTACTAAAAAACACATGTCATAAAAAATACAAGCAAAATATGTAGTAAAGCACAAAAGCTGCCTTATCCGAGAGTACCCCTACATTCTTACATTACAGCCAACCTTTGAGACAGAGAAGAAACTAATTATAATTACTCACTCAGACCGACAAAAAGAAAGGCTACAATAATGTGTTAATGTCAATAATCATAGTGAATTTTCCGCGTGGTGTCGGGATAGAATAACACCTTTCCATTTCTTCCGTGAATGTCGTAAGAGGCGACTAAGGAAATAGGTTTAGGTATGTTTTAAATTCAAATTCAAATTCAAAAGTTTTCATTTCAGATAAGCATCCATATTGTGTTAGTAATAAATCTTACAAAAACTAATGTTAATTTAATAAGTTAGTGTAATGTTTTAGGTTTAGGTGACAGGCTAGCAACCTGTCATTTTTCTACCTCTCTTCCATCTTCGCAAACCTACAACAATGCTAGAAGTGGCTGCAAAGCGTGATATGTATATAGTCGTAATCATGGTTTTGTCAATGTCACGTTTCGTGTTCGCTGCCTACCCCATTTGGGAACACAGGTGTGATTGTATGTAATATGTATCATAGTGAAATATCGTACAATAAGATAGAATTGCAATATGACCGTTGCATACTCAATATAAAGCATCGTCACAATTTATGAAGAAAGCTGACTTAGCAACGCCACAGCAAACTGCATTAATGCTGACAACGAACACGTGACAGCGCCGCGCGTCGGCCATTGCACGAGGCGCTGACCAAGCATGCCGCCAGCCTGGCGTGGCGACACTCACCGCGGGAATCAGTCAATCACTAGCATCTGGTTGATTTAGCTCTTAAGAATTAGGATTGACGGTAGTTTTCCGTTCGATATTCCGAATCGAGATTAAGCTTTTTTAGGCATTCCCTACGTCACATTATAAATTCAGCTTTCTTGGTTCATATGCATTTCTAAGCCATTTTTTCCGACGGAATAATGACTGGACTATAATGCCCTCACGTCAAGTCTCTATCAAGTTCATATTTTCGACGCCAGGCAGTACTAAACCGCCACTAAGTTGTATGCCCCTTGTTCCTTTGTCGTAGACAGCGACTGTCTTGAGAAAAAACGATATGTCAACGTCAACTCAACGTCAGTTCCAGTTTAATGTGTACAACAAGAGTCGTAATAATTATATTTTGCTACTATATTCCTAATTTATCACAAAAAATAACAATAGATAGTAAGTCATGACGTTCCTAGAAAGAAAGTTCACGTTTGCGAATCGTGTCTTAAAATGATAACTAAACTCGAAAATGATATTGAGGATACCTGGTTCGCTTGAAAGGGTTTCGTATTATTGCTGTTTTCCTACCAAAGCTTTAAGATGTGGTATGCAGCAGTAGTGAGATTTATTAGAAGACGACTTGTTTTGGGTATCATATTTGCGTCCTCCCTGACTTATTGCATCGTCAGTTTTTTGAAAGAGGTTAGTTTTATTTTGTACTAGCTGTGCGCGCGACTCCGTTCGCGTGGAATAGTGACAAATTTCCCCCGTTTTTTCCACATTTTCCAATATTTCTTCACCCCTGTTAGTCGTAGCGTGATGTTATATAGCCTAAAGCCTTCCTCGATAAATGGTCTATCCAACACAAAAAGATTTTTTCAAATCGAACCAGTAGTTCCTGAGATTAGCGCGTTCAAACAAACAAACAAACAAACAAACAAACAAACAAACAAACAAACTCTTCAGCTTTATTATATTAGTATAGATTTTGATCTCATTACTTTTGTAGCGTAGCGACTTGCAACGAGACGTCAAAGCATTAATGAAAGTATTATGTCTTAAACTTCCCTGATTCTCTCTCATATTTATCGTAACGCGGGACTTAACATATTAGTATGAAAACATAGAGGTAATTTAAGTCCCATGTTATGGTAAATATGATTAATGAAAGTAATACTGTACTAAACAAATCTTAATATTTAGAAACATGTTTTCGTACTCAATTTTTTTTTGTTTCTCGTTCTAGGGAGGAAATAGAAATATGGTATATCAAGACATAATGATAGAAAGAAAACCCTTTGTCTGGCGAACACTGCAGGAACACAATGACACAAATGATAATATGATTTGTAGAAACTCTGTGCAAGGGAAACTGATGATAGTTGATGACCGAGGTAAAGCAGGAGTTAATTATCTATGTAACAGATTTTATTCATAGATATAAAATAATTTCATCAGAAAGACCTTTCAAAATTGTTGCTTTGTTATTGTCATTCATCTATCTTTATATTTCGTCTATTTTTTATCACACTTGCTTGTCAATGGTTTTATTACAAGCGCATGTCGGCAGGGGTTGTGGATACTCCCAAGGGAGTTATGACTTCAGTTTTACAATTTACAAAAGTACAAGTGAAAATTTTTTAATTGTACTATTAAAACTCAAGTCATGTCAATTGTTAACAATTGATTTTCAGGTTATGTGTGCCGAAGGAATCATATGAACAGAAATGGCTGTTGTGACCCAGAAGCCGACTCAACACACAGGTACAGCTGCGAGACCTGCAAAGAGAACCACTGTTGTGTGATCTACGAATTCTGTGTCTCATGTTGCTTGGACCCTAGCAAGGTAATTTAATAAATACAAAACAATACATACAATCATGGCTGTTTCCAAATGGGAAAATCTTTTAGCATCACAAAGTTTTTAGGCATTAAATTCAAACTTTTGAACTTTTACCAATGTTTACTTAAATTATGATCTACCCACACTTTTTTTATATTTTCTGTCTTATTATCTCACCAAAAATTGTAAAAATGTAACAAACTGTAGCAGTAATAAAATGTTATTAACTTTATTACATCATTGATGGATGAGCAGAACCTCCTTACACAAGTATTTTTACCAATAAGGGTCCTGTCCTGCCATAATGTTATGTACTTATTAAGTTAATACCCAATGTTTTTTTTAATCAAACCACATTTACTTTCAGAGAGACATGTTGGAGCTAGTGCTGTCAAAGCTGTCAGCTGAGGAAAATGTTCTATTCCGTTCTCTGACTGATGACTATGAGCTGTGCCTGACAAAATGCAGGACCAGCTCACACAGCGTCCAGCATGAAAACTCATACAAGGACCCAACTCACAAACACTGTTTTGGAGACGAACCGCCTGGCACCAGGTCGCCTGGCTAACGAAAGCCTCACAAAAGTAGTTTTCTATTGTTGTTATTTCAATGGACATAATGTAATTATACTGTTGCAAATTTTTACAGTGGCAAGTTAGGAAGAATTTGATATATTACGAGTAAAGAGTATTTTATTGTACAGTAAAACCAAAGTCAATATTCCATTTTTGTTGCGCTTAGCTTACTGTTTCCAATTGCAATTAAGATGTACTTCCTGTCCTGTCTAACATTCGCGTGAGGGCTACATTTAAAGCTGCTGAGTATAGCAAAAGATCCCCTTGCTCAGGCACTGGTAACATACTTTTTATGATCTTTATTTGAGTAATGATGAAAAAAACTTTTTCATTAAAACTTTAAAAAATCCCTACTTTGACATTGGCACAATCATTCATTCCATTCATTCTGAATGTGTCAGAAAAAAAATGTATTAATACTAGTAATAAACTAGTATTCAAGCTCCCATGATAAGCATGTTACTGGCTGTCCAGAAAGCCCTATAGGCTGGCAGCGTTCCCTCTTCCAAAGGCGTATTTGTATTAATACAGCTACAGAAATACGCAATAAAGGCGAGATATTGCGTTTCACCTTTATTTACGGTGATTATGACAAATTTCAATGGCACGAGTTTCAAAGTTCATCCATTAGTTTTTTCTGCAATCGATTTTTTTATAGTTGCGTGAATACTAAGCGAACTTTTAATTTTTGATGTTTAAATATTTAATTCATAAAAAATCCTAACAGATGTAAAGCCACTAATAACTTTAATATCCTTGCCAAAGTGGAACCGTGAGCTAATTTGTGACTGTAACACGAACAATTAATTCACTGCAATAATAGTACGACAGCCTCATGCGTATGCGACCGTCCCTCTGGGAATGAGAGGCGGTGACAGCGACTAAAGTCCGGTTGTGGAGCACAGCGGAAATCTATCTCTATTGCACGCGTGCAGTAATATTGCCCTCACGCTCGCACAGCGCGATCGGCCTTTAGGTAGCACGTTAGCGTCAAAGACTTCGGATATTATCCCCCGCCACCCCTGTTGCCCCCGCTGACATCACTAGTACCTCCCTAATTCCCAGGGACGGTCGCACACGAGGTTGTCACTGTGATAGATTCGATGTTTCAACTTTCGTTAATAAATTAGTGATGTGACTTTTTGAATGAACGAAAGAATGACAGGTGAATGAAATGTATTTCAACACCGCTGAGACGTCATGAATTTCCTATCGTATGTTTCGAGACCGATCCAAAATTTTGGATGTCGTCTTGTGTCTAGATCTTTGTAGCTTATTTTTTGTAAAGGCACTGAGACTTGAATGCACTTTATTTGTTTTTTTTTTAAGAAATTATATGTTTTAAGACAAGTGGTGCTTATTTTTAAGCAGACGTATCACTAGACATACGAAAGTACCTACCAATTGTTGGTGACAAAAGTGTATTCATATTTGCATTAGTGAACTACATAGTTAGATCTTTAATAATTATGTTGAAGTCAAGGAGGCATCTACCAATGTTATGTATGTTAAATGAAATGTGAAAGAATATCACCAATTTAAGAATACCTCTTAAATAAAATATTCAGGTCATTCTTTGATCGAATCATTCTTTTTGTGAACTGAATTCAGGACATGTAGCTAGTATAAACATTTCTAAGTCTGACATTTGGCTTTTGTAATACTGCTATAGTGAATTAATTATTTGAATGTAGCCTCAACTCTAACATGTACCTACTAGATTATTAGCATTTAAGTTTTGCGTCCATTTAACGTGTGACTTTTATTTTTTTGTTTACTAGGCAAAAAATAATACGAGTGTAGTATAGAAAGGTATTTTTTTAATTTTGCAAATTCAACGTTTTGTATATGAAATCAAATTATATATGCAACAATATCTGACGTATACGTAGTCTATGCTGATTTTTTGCCACTGAGTATATTTATTTAATACTTACTACGAATGACTACCAATTTTTTTTTATTCTTCATTCTAGCAAACCAGTGGCACGTTTACGTTAAATTTATTGGCAAGTCTCCTACATCACAAAAAATTTAAGCATGTAACGATTGTGAAATCAATTAAAATAATAGATAAACTGTCTTGTTACAAGTTATTTTAAGAATAAATGATATGACTTGTTAAAAATGTGTTTAAGTATTAACATTAAAAAAATAGTTATGATTCCTTTCTGTTAACATAAGTAAACAACAATGAATGAAATCAAGGTCCTATCAATCTTCAAAAAGCCAGTCTCAGAAGGCCCCTCTTCCGTTTTATAAATATTATAAAAACAATGTGTGTTAATACTGAATCTTATACTTATTATTACTTGTAGTCTGCAACAGTGGCAGGTAAAGGTAAATTTGCATTGTTTCTAAATAAAAAGTAGCTTATGTCCTTTCTCCGAATTCGTCACTATCTCTATACCTACCAAATTTCGTCGAACTCAGTTAAACTGTTGAAGTGTGAAAGGGTAACAAGAAGACAGACAGACTGACAAATATTCTCAAATTTAAAATATTAGAATTAATTGAATCGATGCAGGTGTATTATTCGGCAGCAGACTAGCACGATTTTAGAGAGAGAGAGAGCGAGAATTTTGACTGAATTTACACTTTCTCTAAAATCGTTATCGAGTGACCCTAGAGATACCAACTGCTAACCAGTACATACCTACATACGTCACGGATGTAGTCTCAAATGGGGTAGCAGAACACACGAACGCTACATACACAAATCCATGATTATTTCACGTTTCGTAGCCACTACTCGCACATTTTTTAGGTTTTATGTCGCCTAAAATATACCTAAACCTATTTCCTTAGTCATCTCTTACGACATCCACGGAGGATTTGCAGAGGTGTTATTCTAAACCCTAGGCTTGACAACTGGCAATTGTGCAAAACACAGGACCAATGGACCATGGACATTTTGACTCTACCTACAGTTTTTGTCTATTAGTATAGCACGCCAAAAAAATCTCTAAAACGCCTGACTTAATCAGCTTAGCAAAAGGACGACTTCGTTCTTTGTCTTGCTAGGTTATTTTATTTCCCCCCTAGAATGCAAAATTTGCCCTATTTCCGATTGAGCGGCAATTTTGCGTATCAAGTACAAGTAAATCAATTGACAATTCGATTTTATGATGGCGTGGGGCTGTCCTGTGAAGCAGCTAGAAGAACCATACGAACTCTAGCCCCTTCGAATTCAAGTTCAAGTACAGTCAACAAAAAACAAGATAATAAGTACAATAAAGATTTACGTTACGGGATCACAATAAGCAATAACTTTCCTTTTTCATCAAAATGCGATTGAAGGTCGTCAAGTGGGTGATTCATCAGAGACGAGTAGGTTTAATTCAAGTTCACAGCCTCCGCCGAATACCTGTCCCAGTTAATCATTTTTTTTTATGTTTTTTATATTTATCTTCCCATGTTTAGCTTTATTACAATATCTCATCGAAGAACGAAGGACAAACCAAAATATAAAAAGTAGTTTGATACTTAAATGACAAAAAAAATTACGAGACGTCAATGAAATCCTAAAACAACACACCCATTTAATAGAATTAATAGATCCTTATAGGCAACAGATGACACTGAATGGGTTAACAAATTAAATGAACCGCGTCCAAAAAATGCAATGAATAATGACGAGTTATCCCACAAAGATAAGATTACTTTCTATTATCAATATAATCGAAGTTTTTATCTATTACGGTTCTAAGTAATTCATCACGGTCTTGCTCAATTGCGGCAGCGGTGTCAGATCTAACTATGAATGCCTCAGTTTGATTGCTGCGGCTCGTGACACCTGACGTTAGCACAATGGTTAGGTGAGACTATCTAATATCACTTTTTTTACTGATTGCTATTGTGTATTGTGCTCATTTGAATTGGAAGGAACCGGTTTTTAAGTCTTACTACTTGTGATGCTTTTTCTGGTGAGATGTTGAATTAATTTAAAAGTTCGTGATTGTTTGCGATTGTTAGTGCAAGCGCAGTTAAATGTTTAATGCTTTGGAAACCTGTTCATGTTCAGGCGGATTGTAATGTATTAGAAATTGCGCCATAAAAATACTAATTGCAAATTTTATCGACTCACAGCTAAGAGATACTTTCCATGGATGTCCTGCGTGTTTTTATTCGTGATTTAAAAATGATTTAATTTTATACTGCACTAGCTTTCCGCCCGCGACTTCGTTCGCGTAAATTTCGGATTTTGTAGTCGGAGGTTTTTGAGCCTATTCATTACAAACAAACAAAGTTTTCCTCTTCATAATATTAGTGTAGATGGAGATGTAGATATCTAAACCCAAATATTTTACGGAATCCTCTTTCTATGTTACTCGTGGATAATGTGGCTTTCGAATGGTGCAAGAATTTTTAAAAACGGTCCAGTAGTTACTGAGCCTATTCATTACAACCAAACAAACAAACAAACAAAGTTTTCCTCTTTATAATATTAAGTGTAGATTTATGAATGTCAAAAAAAAACGATCAGGTAAGTAAGTCTAGTTTTAGCCAATTTGCAATTAAAGAAGAAATTCTCAATTTAATTGTACTTATTGTACAACGTAAACGTAACTGCTCAAACAAGTTTTCGTTATTTTTATTAATCAGGTGGCTATGAAAGCTCAAGACTAAAATAATAATTACGAATAGATACCTATCGTAGCACATAAAGCGTTACCTAGATAGTGCGTGCGTGTGTTTGGAAAATGAAGCGCGCTTCGAAACTAGAGTGATGAATGCATGGCGTCGATAGAAATTGGTTAAAACTCTTTAAACCAACTTAACTTTCTATGGTTCCCGTCCCATGCAAGTAACAGCTTCGCTTGACCCGCTATTCCTCGTTCTCATGCAAAGTTTGGTATTCGTGCTAAGACTCAATAGAAAGTCTACTAATTCTGCTTTGCCCGTGATTAGGTACTCAAACTTGTACTATTATCTATTCTGTGCCTGGGTTCACTTTAACCGTATTAACCATTGGCAGGAGCAATACTAATATAATAGTTTGAAACAAAAAATACGATTATATCGAGAAATGTTAGCGTAGGAAGGCACCTAATGATCCTAACTGTCATTAAAAAGGTAAACGTGTGTTCGTTTATAGCAAATAGATTACAGAAACTCAGGAAATAGATTACAGAACCATTTTTAAATAGTCCATTGTTTGGTACTCAAATAAAGAATTTAATTTAAAGTCTTCCGCTAATAGAAAGCTACACGTACTCTTTAATCCTAACGGAGATTGACTATGATTTACGAAGAGTATGCAGGAGTTCGTGCAGTACCTAAGTGCCAACAACAGCAACACTAAATCTCAGTTTTTAGGTAACTAAATCAAAATTTAAAGCGGTGCGACAAAGTGACCCCAAAAGTGAAAACAACTTTGTTATCTTTTCATGCTGAACCGTTTTTGATAAAATTAGTTACGAAAATAGCTTGAGTCTAGAGAAATGGCAAAACCTAGGGATACTCAATATTCTGGAAGATGCTTTATCTTTATTCCCGCATGATACCTAACGTCGCGTACTGCGATTAACGTGTCCCCTGCAGACTTAGTTGCGAAATGCGTTGGTTTTACAATGTTTGACGCACCGCGTGCAATTACTTCAAACAGCGGACAAAACAAAGTGCAACCTTTTATCAGGACAGTGCATGCTGCTCTATTCACACGGTGGCGCTAAACGGGCGGAACGTTGATTATGATTATGATTACTGCGTCAAGATGTCAAAATGAACCGTCGTAATAGTATCAATGGAATACACACGGAATTTATAGGTGTCCCAAAAAATTGTGTCAAGCGAAAACCAGAGATAGACTACCCCTAGGGGTATCCGAATCACCCCCATCTCTGTTACGCGATTTTTTGTAGTTTACGAGTTTGTATTTAAGAGGATAGGAGTCGCGCCACTTCTCCATACAAACGTAGTCCCCTGTTTTCTCCGTGAATAATGACATTAGAGCAAAACTTTTTTTTCCATTTTTGTATCTGTTGTGGCTATGCCCCTACGATTTGCTTTTATCGATTTCCTAATTTTTTTTAATTTTTTAATTTTTTTATTTAGAATATCGATAAAAGCAAATCGTAGGGGCATTGCCACAACAGATACAAATATAATAAAAAAAAAAATGTTTGCTCTAATGTCATTATTCACGGAGAAAATAGGGGACTACGTTTGTATGGAGAAGTGGTGCGACTCCTATCCTCTTAATTATGTCACATTGACCTGGAAGACATCAATGGACACAGGCATGAATTGTTGAGATACATGCTTATTTTTTTTCCATATTGGTGAATCACGATTCACCAGGCACACTTGCCTTGGAGACACAAAATCAAATCAGTCAAATACCTATACCCTGACGCTGTGGTGTTATTGTTATTCTCTAATCGCTAATGGTCGACTTCAAACTTTCAAGATTTTTTGTAGTGGGAGTTAATTCGGGCATCGCTTTTTTTTTTTCAGGTAATCACATAGAATCACATAATCACGTAATTCACAAAAAATCTTGCAAAGTTATTTGCCGGGAACTCTAACTATCTAAACTTGTCGACGAAACCGCCTTTGAACTGAAATTTTCCCTACAATGTTACACCTTTTTTTTTGTCGAAGAGAAAATGCCTTACGCATTCACCCGGGCATGGGGGGTGCCCGGGGATGTGTGGGCTCTTTCCCCCGTCCTCTTCCCGAATGGAACCCCTTCCAGGGGGATACCCACTAAATTAGTGACTAAAACATCTCCGGTGTTGTCGGCTCGCCGGGTTGGGAGACGTCATGGGGTCCCGAGGATTCCACCAATGACGCCTCCCCGGTACAATGTTACACCTAACTTGGACACCTCGACGTCGAACTCGTCGATGAGTTTAGTTTGTTGCATTACAGAATAATCTAGTGATCGAAGACCAATTTAGCGTGTTACATTGTTACGTTACACACCGCAGTGTTATTACAACCACGTGCTATATTTCAATGCGTATGTTTTGAAATCAAATTCTGAGAACGTACATGCACACAATTATTTTCTAGTCGTTAGCGCATTAAAATAATAAGAGTACCTGGTATATCTCAATATAATGCAATATTATTATAATAATGTTTTCGATGTAAAAAATTATTTACTCTGAAGTTTTTTTTTCAACATTCTTATTCATAGGATCATTGATAATTTTGTACATACCAAAAAACTATAATATAGCTAATATTATTAACTCAAACATAAATTTCGTGTTTACTCAAATATGTAGGTACATTCGAACCAATCGACTCCTGACCCATCATAATAAAACCTATTTTCGATAATTTTCGATAACCAATTCAGTAATGTTTACAGCCGCATATTTACTTTTTACATCGTATCTTTATTTCTTATCGTTTTCATTAAATTCTTATAGGTGTATTAATGGTGATTATCTAATTGGTGAAATGTCTAATCTACGCCTATCATTCGGGTGAATAAAACCTTTGAAACAATGAGTCAATCATAAATATTCACTTTACTATTGATATTTCGAAGGGCGCCTCGAAAAGTTTTCGCGATATACCGATGATTTCTTATTTTCTTATCATACGTCTAAAATCGAGTATAGGTCAATATGTTTTAGGCTAATCTGTAGCCCATAATCTAGGAGCCGCAGCGGCTACTGCCAAACCGCAGTGTTTACACAAGTCATGAGACGTGAGATATCCGTATTTTGTGAGTGTCAAGGTAGTTTCATGTTTCAAACATCAATAAGTATCTAAAAGTCCTGGTCTAATTATGCTGAAGTTCAGCTCAAAACCTTCTTCAGAAGACTAGAGCGTCTAGTGTGTTCAAGTCGATGGCGCAGTCGTTAACGAATTCGTTTGCGAGTTATCGCGGAATGTATGGAGACTTGTCGACCGTGGGAGTTGTGCCAACGTTCCACTGGCGGCGCTGTCTCGGTTTCCATACAATTTTGAACACACTAGACGCTCAGAGTGCTTAGTGTCGTAGTGCGTAGTTTAGTGTGATGTAGTCATGAATCGTTAGCGGATTAACGCGAAATTGTATGGAAACTGAGACGGCGCCTCCAAGCGGCACGTACCTACATATATTCTTCGCGTTAATTCACAAACAAAATCGTTATCTTTAAACGTAATCGTTATCGTTTCATGTCCGTTTTGAATAACTAGCATTTTAAATCTAAGAAACGGAATCCAATTACAATGCCGTGGGAAAGATCGGCTTCATTGCAATAGGTACATTCAGGAATCAACTCTTCAACTTTACGCAACTTTTCGGAATAGGTAATATTGCGAAATCTGTAGTAAACATTTATATCACTTATGATCACATCTACTCTGTATCTAATCGAGTAAAGTCTTATTGTTGTAGTTACCACGTAGAAACATTACAATTAATGATGTCAATCTTATCCCTATGCATATCGTGAAAGATATTTAAGATAACGTTTTACGATTTACGATTACAGTTATTTAAATATCCGAAGACGGTAGTTACTTAGATAGGTATCTACTTTTTAGAATTCCGTCCCAGTCCCACAAAAGAAGCTGTCGGCAATGTACATACTTACTTATGTCTCTCCCACTTTTTATCTGTTTGGATCTTATTTGTCCATCCAAAATATCGATATCAATACTTTTATTTTATGATAGGTATATAGGTACCTACTTCATATGTCTTGTTCTTGCTAATCAGAATCGGGAATAAATTACAGGCGAAATCAGAAGTCGAAGATAAAATTAAACTACTTACTTAGAGAGTGCTACAGAACTCTTGATATTTTTACGACTGGAACTTAGTATTTTTATAATTGTCACGTATTTATCAAATCTTTTACAGCCACGTGTTTAAAGTACCTATACCTAGGCCGTGTACTATCTAAATCTTTGTTAAGACTGTTAAAGCATTATGTGCACATGCATTATGCCTAATAAACTACTTGTAACCCACAACGTGTGCACCAGTTTGTTTTCCCCAAGATTCCGTGTGAAAATAAGTACAAAGATTACGAATGACTGTGCAAAAATTAGAAACTGCACATACGAGCATCATAAACAGCCCGGTTTCCACATATTCTATAAATGTGTGAAAAAAGTTACACGACGTCATAGTCTACCTACACTACACGATTCGTAAAACGGCGTATGAACTGTGTAGATAATTATGTTGCAATAGGAATCCTCCGTGAACCGACATCAACTTTTAACATTCCGTACCATAAGCCATTTAATTAAGTTTATTTCATGTGTAAATAGAAGCGCAATGTCTTTTTGATCATTTTGACGTGACAACGTCTTATAATTCGATGGAGCCGACTACACGCACAAAAAACATGACGTATGCGGCATTACCTCGATCTGAGGCGTCCCATTAAACCAATTACGTTGCAGAAAGTTTATCAGAATTTCAACTCGAATTCTCAAACTTCGAAAGCTCAGTTGGTAGAGCGGTGATCTGTAGAGTCACTGGTTCAAATCCGGTTCGAAAGAGTTCTTTTTGTATTTTTTTTAATGCATGCTATAAAATATGTTAATCTTATTATAATATTGAATGAAAAAAAAATCTATTGAAAAATGGAACCATTGCATCAGTATTTTTCTTATGACGTTGTCACGTTCAACCAACGTCCGTAAGCCGATTTTACAGACAACCGATTTTTTTTTATTTGAAAGGAGACGTTGGGCCCACAGCATTTCCCATACACATGCATAATAAACAATAAATAAATAAAATAATGAGTCACCAAGGTCGCAACGTTTCCGGTTTTACTATTAACAGATTTAATTTGTATTATTTTACCTAATGTAACCAGCTTAAGTTTAAAAGTAAAGGTCATGAGTGGACAGTGTGAAAATTACCGGGCCACGGAAGAACAATAATGTATTTAAAGAACACTGATTTAGGCCGAAATGAGCTTTCTCGGTCTTTTCACTGAAGATATGTAAACAATTAATAACGTCACTTGAATTATAATCATCCCATTATCAACATTTACATCTACAATTACATTATAAAATGATAATTAGGCGTCTACGTAGGTTTATACAAATTCTACAACTACAGTAGGTAAGTACCTACCATTACCTTCAGTTTACGGTGACCCTACTCGCTAGTGACGGCATAAATGATTTGTATGTAGATCTGGGGGCACGGCCGTGCCCCCACCAAGTCGAGCAAAAAAGCGTCACGGCCGTACCATCCTTTTCTCGAAGCAATTCA